>JAQPZY010000371.1:0-137896 GCA_029931535.1 Margaritifera margaritifera | reverse complement strand
CTTCAAAAGTTCTATTCATTTGATTAAGTATGTATTACCTAAGAAAAGTTTTTGTATTATAAATTAAATAGCATTGTTTGATATGCACATGTATCACCTAGTAAGAAAGACACATATTGTTACCGTCATTGTAAAAGTTTTTGTTTAAACAAATTTTATTTTGTTTGGTTTGCAAACGTTTCGTTGCAATGGGTAACTATATGAGACGTACTTTGCTATCCATGCAAGTGTTCTCCACATTTCATATATATATATATATTGTTACGACTAGGGGTAATGTAACAAAATTAAAGACTCAAACAAGCTTTCAAGATTTAAATACAAAAATTTTATTTCCTAAAATAATAAAATATTTCAACAAACAATCAAAGTGAAAGAATTAAAAATAACTTCTAGCATTGAATATCCTTAAAAGTCCTAAATTGTTATAAAGTTCACTGATTCGAAAGTTAATCCAAATGTTTCGAATGGAGTAGATTCCGAATGAAACCTTTACTTTACTGATGTGTTAATAAGAATCAGTTATATCCAAGTTTTATAAATTTCAAATAGTCCTTGTGAATATGGAATAACACAAGTTCTAGAAATGTTTCCGATAATTCCACGGAGCTGTATAATTACTAAAGTTGAAGAAACAGTACTAATCAAGAATGTACTGTGTGATAATATATCACTGAAACAGAATATCCGGACACAAAATGAACCAAATTCGTTTATGACCTCTCAGGCTGTCAAACTATGCTAGGAATGCTTAACACAACAATACATCCTCGTATATATCTTCTTAATACGCAGAATCGAAATAAAAACACATTTAAAGCACCAGAGTACCAACGTTTTTAATAGTCAATAATGTATTTACTCATATAATTTAAGTCAGAAGTTCATCTCTCACGCGCTAGTATAATACTGTTACAACTGATAATTCTCCCCACGACATAATGTACTGAGTCACATTGAAATACCGTTTATGTACTTTCTGCAAAACGACACATGTTAGATTATTATGCAGAGATCATAAACCTATACCATTATTTAAAAGAAAAATGATATATAATTCCATAACAATATATATAAATATAGTCATAGCGTGTTGAAGTACGTTAAGTACATTATAATAAGATAAGTACAACATACTTCTGATACATGTTGCATCTTTTACATTTTTGGTTAAAGTTTTATATTATTAAAAAAATGTACACAACGTTGGAAATATGACATTGTTGGAGCCAATGTTCTTGCACACTCCGATTGTCAGAAACTTGGCTATAGTTAACAAAGTTGAACCCGATAACTTTGACATGTTTGCACCGTAGCTAATACTGTTAGTATTACTTAAGTTTCGACCAATGGGTTCAATGAAAAATTGACACGTGGCCTGAACAAACTAGTCCTTACCTTCGGAATATATTCCCAACGAGTCGTATATATATCATCTTGATTAGTATGGCCAAGCTGATCAGTAGTTGCATAGACGCCAAACACGCCAGTCAGTTCTTGAGTGGACAATGAAAAAAGGTGTATTTACTTTTGTCGTTGGTCTTTTTGGCTTATGTTCAATCAGGTAAGTCGTTCGTATATAAACATATATATATATATATATATATATATATATATATATATATATATATATATATATGTATATATATATATATATATATGTGTGTGTTTATGTATTACATCTGTCTTTTCTTTTTTTTTAATTTTTTTCATTTCAGCACTAAGATATTTTCATAGAGTTTGAACAGCGTTTTGGTACTTGCAACTGCACAGCACCACACTATGCAAGCCGCTAATACCAAACACAATGTCTTGCGGCGAATTGATAGCGAACACCATTAAGCGAACACCATACACATCTGTTAAGATGAAGCTGGTGAAACTGTACTTTCCTTTAATTTTCAAGTTTGTTTCGGCTGAAAAGATATGTATTCATACCGGAAATGTAGTACTATTCCGGTTACCAGAAAATGTATTCGCATTACGATGATCATTCAGGACGATAAACCTTTGCTAGCATCGCCTTGTCCCGAGAGCATCAAAAAGAAGAATATAAGACATGTGTTACAAACATTATTTATATTTCTGATTCTACTGTAAGAAAGCACTCTTTCCTGTTTCTCAATTTCTTTAAAGCATATATATATATATATATATATATATATATATATATATATATATATATATATATATATATATCAGCATATGGAGTACACATTTATGATAAAACATATTGTCATCAGATTTGTTTCAATTTTGAAACGACGTCGAAAAACATTTGCGAAGTGTTAGAACGTTCATGAGCAAAATACTGAAAGATCCAAAGACCAGGCAAGCACATAGTTCAATGACTGTTGTTGTTGTTATTGATTGTTCTGCAACATACATTTTTTTCTAAGTCTTCTAGTGATTTGATATGTATTTATCATAAAATATTAACATTCCTTGCCCTGATATCCCACTAATCTTGATTTTTTAAGACATTAACCTCACGAACTGTCGTTATATAACAGCAATAATTCAAAAGGTCTAAGATTATTTGGGGTTGTACATCATAAAGTATCTGCATGCAGTTCACGTCCGAACACTTCTGTTCCAAAGGATGGAAATTGACGCATGCAGCAGGAATATATTCCACTGTCAGTGTACACTAGCATATTATCCACTTTGGTCGAGGTTTACCCTTTAACAGGTATGCATGAGTCAGGCATCTGTGTCCGATAGGCGATCGCGCTATAACACGTCATCGCTGTGATTTATTTCATGCAAGCGATGCAACTCTCCAATAGTGGAGTTCATGTTATTATGTTTGTTTCTGGAGTTTCTATTCCTCATATTTTGCCAAGTATGACGAACGCGCCAATTTATAAATTATTTTAAATAAGTATATGGACTTTTCGATTTCGGAAACGGGTGGCCAGATGACAGCTTTGGTTGCTTTATCCGCACTTTCATTACTATTTAAATAAATATGACTAGACAGCCAACTGTACATAATACGTTCCCCAAATTGTCTGAGCACGCCATATATATGTAATATCTGCGATATTAATCATTTGCCAAATGAATGGTTTCTCAAGGCTTTCAACTTGTAAAGGAAATCCGAAAATATGACGAAATTTGTTTTTTAGAGGTTTCAGTGAAGTTCAAAGCTTTTAGAATGGTTGTAATTTAGGCAGTAAAAATTGAGGCATCATCCGGTAATCGGTTTGAGATGGTGTCATGTGATGTTGCAATGGCAGCTCCAGCTTTGTCTCCATCTGTCGAACCGTCTATATACAGAGATGTATGGCTGCGATAAGAAGCCCTAATTGCATCGAATTTACTCTGAAGAAGGAAACGACTTGGTGAGAACTTTTGGAATTTGCAAAGATCAAATATTACTTTGCGAGGCGGCCGGATAGTGTCAATAAAAGTAAGTTCCAAATGTAGTCTTTCCATAAAAAATAAAGTTTTAACTAATTGTTTTGTGCTGTCATTTCTGTCTTAATAAAATGTATCTAAATGCAAATGGAGTACGCTTTATTATGGGAATAAATTACTATTATTATTATTATTATTTTTTTATTTATTATTATTATTATTATCATTATTATTATTATTATTATTATTATTATCATTATTATTATTAGTATTATCACGTTACGAAACGTTATTGACTTATTACAAAGATGACCGATAGGGGCACTTGGTTGATAAAAATGCGGCTCTGTTACAATGTGCTTATTTTTGTATTTATTCTTATATTTGTTAATGAGAAGTAACTGACGGATGAACACTCTATGCCTTTCGTTTGCTCATTCGTTCCTTTGTTGACTTTGTATTCTCAACCATTTTCTTATCTCGGTTTTGCCAGTACCTACAGGCTCGGAAACGGTCTGGCTGAAAGATATGACCACAAGATTCCAGACCAACAAACGGACAATTAGCGACCTTGACCTCCCTGATCAGTTGACCTTTCATCTCACGCGAGGTTCAGATGTCTTGACCTTAAATTTGAAGAGGAACTATGATATTGATCCTAACGCTGACATCTATGTTCTGCAAAAATTGAAAGACGGTCGATGCTTTCTTGCGAAAACACAAAATTTGGAAAAGGAGGTAAGCTTTCAACGGTTGCAAAAGAAAAAAACAAAAAAAACCCCAAAAGAAATGTTGTTGTATTAATCGCTGCTTTCTTAAAGGTACATGCACTGTTGTATGTATGTATGTATCTATATATATATATATATATATATATATATATATATATATATATATATATATATATATACTTATATATGGGGCTTGTAAACCACTGGTAACATTAATAAAACAATCCGATGGTAGTTTGTTTAAGAAAGTGGGCGTTTGGGGATTTTTGAAACACTTGCGCAATTTACTAAACACACGTGGTTAGGATTTCTGAAACACCTGCACAATTAATTCTAGGCTCATATTATCGCGCTATCGAATTTTCTATTTGATACAAAAATGGTCAAAGGAGATCAGTTGATGTTATGAGTTACTTCTTTGTAACTGCACATAAGTTAATTTTTGAAGATTTGTTGCTAAACTGTCAAAAATATAATGAGAAAATTACGAAAGTAAATATATTCAAATAAAATATGTATCTGTGCCAACATTGTTTAAACAATCAAAAGTGGGATTGCTTATTTTTAAAAATATTTGACGAACAGATTTGATCCTAGGTGAATCATACCTTTTCAAAATATAACAATCACAATAACAGTGTTCGATTAAATTAGCATCCTTAATATTTAAGTCAATCTCAGTATCTAAGCCAAAACAAGATACTAGTATACCACTGAATAAATGACTAAAATTAATCATACTGGATTTTTTTAAAAATAAAAATAAAATAATGTAAATAATAAATGTACCGACAGATCAAAGAGTGTGCAAAAAGAGCTGAAATAGGAAATGGGGAATGACCATTCAATATATCAATATTATTATCAGTCGTAGCGTCAGATAAGTTAGATTCTAAGGTGGTCATTTTGCAACAATTAAAAAAAATTGTTTAGCAAAATACGAAGTGAGCAAATCACAAATATTTAAAAAATTCATAAACAATATAAAATAAATTTAAAATTTAACACCAACAAAAATGGAAATTAAGAAAGTTTAAAATGTCAAAACTAAAAAATCTCTTAATTAAAAATTATATAAAATTTTAAACAATTTAGAATAAAATATTCAGAGAAAAAGTAATTAGAAAGAACAAAGCAATAAAAAATAGTGAAATATATATTGAAAATAATGCTAGGATGAGGACTGTAATACAAGATTTTACATTCCCCAAAGGAAGTGAGACGAAAATTGAGGCTCATTTAATATGTCTCCCGTCTAAAAATATAACTTAGGTGTAGAATTATGTAAATATAATCATAACGAAAAGACTTATAGATTCATTTAAGAGTAATGTAAATTAGTACAAGGTTTGTTTGAATTTGTGAAATACATTGAGCCATACTTGAAGGAAATAATCTTTCGGAGAATTATATAATTTGTTTCTGTGAATGGACAGATAGACTTATTGATCTGATCTGAGTTATTATACGGCCTGCTCAAGAAGTATAACAATTAAATACATATCATTTTACAGTAGAACAAAACCTATGAACGCAGTGAATAAAGTGGCATGAATTATGTCATGGGCGCTTATTTCACATTTTTCAAATTCTATTTGGACAGGAAATAAGAAAAACTGCAGAAGGGATGTTTAAGAGAATTGAACATTTAACATTGAACGTAGACAGGTATCAAATCACCTCGGTAGAAACATAATTATAAGCATAAGTACTAACAATCTATACTGTTAATTCTTCTAAAAAAACTAAGTTTTCTTCAAATGCTGTTTCCATTCATTATTGTGCTTCCTCTGCTTAACAACTAAACCTTTTTTGTATCTAAAACCTTTGATTGGAGAATTATTTGTTTGAAAGTTCACCCAAATTGATATTCCAAACGGCTACCACTGAAAGATAGTCTAGTTATAATAACTTATTTTTTTGTTACATCGACAAGCCTCATACAGCTATCAATTAGAAACAATTTACTGGTTCCTTGGTACATATCAACCAGTAACTTAAACCACTTTTATAATGTGTCCTCAGGATCTATCGCGACAACATATTCTTATTGAGTATCCACTTTCTATCGTACGACTTGTTGCACCGAAAAGTTGGACAGATAAGATATATATAATTGAAAACGTTCTTTAATTGCATTCTCTATCAGATTCAGTAGAAATAATGTTTTCACACAATTAGTCACCTGACAAATTATCATTTGATGAGGCTCTTTCAAATACATTTATAAATGTCTGGAAGAGAATTCGTTTGACCTGATTGTTTTGTATCCTAAACTGAAAATCTGGCTCTAAGTAAATATTCATGTTATGATCATCTACATTTTCCTTTCTATATATTTGAAAGTTGATAACTTGTTGTTAGTTTTCTTATTGAACATAACTACAATGCAATTTATTATTGTGTGTTCTTCTAAAATCAAACAAGATACAATGAATGCCTTGTGAATAAACCATGTTTTCCAAACCTCATAAAATCATCAAGATTTATTATATTGAGAAACACGTTTCTGCATCACTTTCTCCGTTCCTTTTGCATAGTGTTATAAGATCCATCATGCTCATTATGGGGGAATCAAGCGCAAGGTTCGGTAAAGTTATATTGGCTGCTATGCAGATGATTTTCATAGTCATATAATAACGCACTTTCATTGATGTTCTTATTATTAACTGATTGTACAACTGATTCAGAGGTAATTGCATCGTACTGAATGTGTTCCAGTTCATCATCTTGATTGTGCCTGCAATCACTTCAGTTGCCTTTGCAAATGTTATGTGGAATAGGAAATCTTGGTGAAGGGCAGATGGGTACAGTGGGGAATGATCTGCTGTTACTTGAAAGTCATGTGTTATTTTAAACATCCGTCCATACACAATAAACAGTACAGTGTATGTACCAGAATTGTGCTCGGCGTAGATTTCTTGATTTTTCATTCTTTATGCCTTACTCAATCCTGTTTGTTCTAACCGAAATTGGTAGCCACCGACCTTTGTGTTCCATTACAATGTTGTTGTCATAAAACATTAAAACATTATCTCTTGTGTATGATATGATGCTGTCTTTCATAATAATTATATCCAACTTGTGTAAAAAAATAGCACCTTATTTCACTTTTGTATTAAATGACACGATAAAAAACACATGTGCAATGAATGTACTTGGATTTAGATTTGGCAATCTATCTATAGCGTTTGTTAAGGTTTAATCTGTCAGATGTATATGTGATACAATGATGTGTTTGATTTAGCTATTAACTACCTGAATGATCTTTTTTTGCTTTTTAAGAGTCATGCATTTACAACACATAGATACATATATATTTGCTATTGATATGCTACAAACACACTCAAGCTACATACAAACTAACACTCGTGACAAGTGCAATGAAAATGTATTCGTATCTTACTTGGCTATCAGAAGGTGGGCAAAAAATCATTCGTTTGGCTCGCCTTTTCTGGTTCTTTTTGCATGGTACTCTTTATTCATCCAAATGTTTTCTTTTTAATCCAGTTATTAAAATAGGTAAACACAATCCAGCTGCTGAAACACAATTACTGAAATTGTGTCCATACATGCCTAAACCGAATTCAAAACTGTGTATACAACGTTATATTTCTTTCTTATACCTGTATAGTATTGGAGCTGCTTGATCAAATACAATCTAATCTCGTTAATTGTGTGTATGTAATCTTCCGCTGTTGTATTATATGGGTTTTTACTCACTGTCTAAGCTACTCAATGTATTGTACACTATTTTTGTCATGTAAAAGTCAATTTGCTATAAGGTACTCAAGTGTGAACTGGCTAAATAAAACTGGAATTATTAGCTTGCAAGCTTCCTCGGTATATATTGTTAATTGTGGACCAATTGAAAACTTCAATAGCTTTTACAGCATTAAGAGTATAGCTTAAAGAGGCATGGCAAATTGTGTTGATAATTTTTATATTTGTTTCTCTCGACATTTAGTTACTTATACAGAGAAAACAGTTAGGAATACAAATAGTGTGTGCTAACAATGTCACGTAGAAGTCAACTTAGCTTTAAGACTTATTCAATGACCATTGTTGGTAGTGGACCTATTAGCATATTAAACTGCTTTTTTAAAAGCATTGTATATGGAGCTGTAAGAGCAGTGCTTATGTTGCATTGTGAAATGTGATGACAATTTTTAGTGTTACGCTCTCAATATTTTATTATTCATCTAGTGAAGAATTAAGGAAATGCTATCGCAGAATAGTGCTGTCTCCTTGGGATTAGTGGACTTTAGTTCATTGTTCATTGCTAAATCCAGCATATTTTTCAACAGTAAGTTTATATTCCTTTGAGACACCTTACCTACGGTTACAAAGACGATGTAAAGACAAATCTTGATTTTTTACAAAAATGAAAAATATGCCTAAAATAAGTGCAACAATACATATGAAGTAATATATTGTGTCGTTTGGGTTGAATGAATTTCTTTGATTTTTTGCGATATCATCTTCTTTTGATGTTCTTTGAAAAAGTTCCGCCCTTGTAGAGGCTTCGTGTTGTTGTTTTTTTTTTATTCGTTCCCTTTGGCCTTTACAGTTCCCTTGAACGTTTTCCAACAGGTCTTCCAAGTTTTATTCTACGTGGATCTTATGGTTTTTGTACAGTTTTTTTTCTTTGCTACCCTTGTTTTCCTTCTGTCTTTGTCATGCTCGACTTCCAATTATTTGAGATGGAAATTTTGAAATCTAGCTAAAAACGAGTTGATGACGCTATACAGATTATGCTTAAGATAACTTTCAATGTTACTTTGAATTGTGAAAGCTAATCTAAAATATTTTTTTTTCTTAATAAACAAGACTGATTTTGAAACTTATTCAAAATGTTTGGAAGAGAAAGATACATCTGAGTTCAACAAACAGTGTATGAATTGCAAAGCTTGTAAAGTGGAGTACAACAAAATATGGAATAAGGAAAATAAAGGATACTTTCAAAAATATAAGAATCTAGATAGATGTCACTATAAAAAGTAGTTAAATGAAAAGGTACCACAATGATGAAAACTTCAGATTAATTAATATGACAAGAAGTAGAATGTTACTAACACCAAAAAAACAAAAAAAAAAAACAACATAAAATCATGCACGACATGAAATGTACAAGAATGTACCATCAATTGATTTATGTCGAAGATGACTAAGCTTTACAAAACCCTAATGTGTTAGTGATGGCGACCTACACGTTGATCATGGCATACCGTGTTCTTTCTTCGAGTGTCTGATCTTCAACAAGATATGAAATGTGTACAGTGGTCAAGCACAAAATACATGATAGAAAGTGAAAACAAAAGTATAACAATTATAAAATTCCTTCAAGGCAAGATATAGAAGATCAAGAGAAACGTGTTGAAACATTCAAGCTGGTTATCTTCATAATTGTCAAAATTGTTTTCAGCATTGTGTAATCATTTGTCTTTGTTAGACTTACCGCATACTACAGACATATTACTGCAATAATGACTATTGTAATAAGTGTGCTTGAATGTACAAAATGCATCAATACATGAATCAACCGGTACACATTCATATTTACCAGGTCTATTGTTTTACATTTTCACATTTCTTACTTTCAGTTGACCTTATAAAAACTATTTGACTGAAATTTATTACACTGGCACTCAGCGCAGATAAAGGCAAATATTGTCTAAGTGACACACATCCTGTAAAGTATCAAGTTCCGTTTTGATGCCATATATTCATTCATTAGTACAATTTTAATCTTGCCTAAATTCCCGATTATAATAAGTTTGCTTATTATTGATCTCACAGTGTAAATTACTACATCTGACAATGATTTGGAAAGTTTAGAAGCTGAGGCACTTACAAAGATTGTTCATACCTTCATACGTCTTCCTGATTTGTTTCTCTTTAAGTGTTTCAACTATTTTTCAGTCACGTTTTACCAGTTATTTTTTTGTATGTTCCATTTGCAATAGCATTGTTCAATTCCTGTTTGTACTTTTCAATTTCTTTTGAAGTATAGTTGATTTGTTCGATAAAGTTTGAAGCGTCACTTCAGATGACTCCCAATACCTTTTCTAACTGTGATATATCAATTTATTTAATATTTAAATCATTGGAAAATGGCAGAAGGTGATACAGACATTGACAATTAAGCATACGAAGAGAATTATATTGTAGATGTATTAGTTCAAACACAATTTGATGACACTGACAATGTTGTCAGTGAATTGGCAACTCATGACAAAATTATTATGCAGAAAGTATCAATAGACACAAAAAGCACTATACTTGGTTTAAAAATAGATGAAGTACAAAATCAGTTAATGATACATGATTTAAGATTGAAGACAGCACAACAGCGGTATAATATCAAAGTCAAACAATGCACAAGTCTTTTTTTGTCTGAAAAATATAATAATAAAAATGTAAAGCCGAGTATGCAACTATAAACATACCACAGGAAAGTACGTCGACAACGTTTAACTAGTAGCCATTTAAGGAAAGGTGCAAGGGTCTAATCCAACATCTGCCAATGCTTGACCACAACAAAGTAAAGCCAGTGAACAGTTCCCACCCAACTATATGCTTCTTTCACTATACGTAACATCCCTCTATACCAATAGTCCACATGATGATGGAATACAGGCATGCAAAGAAGCTTAGATAACAGCAGTTGTATAGACGCCATTCGCATAATACATGGTCAAACTCCTGCAGTTAGTCCCTAAACTCAGTATCTTTGAGTTGAGTGGAAAGAACTACCTCCTGATAAACGGAATAACCATGAGAAGTACGATGGTTCCTCATATGCAAATATATTTATGGTCCAATTAGAAATCCAATTTCTGATTTCTGTAAGCTATAATCGATATAAATTGGTACGTTTTAATGATGATGTGGAAATGAAAGGACAACATGGCATTGAAAAGCTAAACGAATTCATTGTGCAAACCCATAATTTCCATCATTCGATCATATTCACTGCCGACATTTCAAACACCGATCATATATATTTGGACTTAAGAAATACAATTCTCGCAAACATACTGATTTTTATTCCAAACCGAAATTTGGTCTCATTTCACATCTACCATGTTTCCCCCTCAACGGACATATATTTTTGAGTCCAAATCAGATGTGGCGCTTAACGTATTTTTTGGACCTTTTATGGTAGTATTTGTTGTTGAGACCCATGATCATACCTCCAAAGATAAAGAACTGTCCAGATACTCACCTGAAACAGCAGCTTATTATCAAATTTACTATTTTGTCTACCTATCTATCTTAACAAATTCCACTAACTAATCGTATAATCATCCACATATATAATCAGTCCAAATTTATATTGCCTACCCAGTTACATACTTTAAAACGTACCGACACAAATAGCTACTTAAGGAACAGACTAACGGCAATCAACTTACATAACTATCTACCTCGCTACTTTCCTCAATATATACATGTTGAAATACCTACCTACCTTTCAATCAAAAATGTCGACGGATTTATTTTAATAGGCTATGGCGTGCTACCAAGACAGGGTGAATGGGACATTCATGACCATCAAATGTGCCACAAGACCAAATGAACAGTGTGACAGAGTCATCGTAAGTTTATTATGATGTACAATGTACAGACTGTGTCCAGCATAATTAAATATCAGAATGTCTTCCTATACAGGGTACAAGTCAGTGGTCTGGTGATTTAGAGCTGTTGAAGATTCTAGCCTCGCACATTGGAATAGGTTTATCAAAACCTTACATATGAACAGTCTAAAACACATATTGCTCTCTCTCTCTCTTTCTTTCTCTCTCTCTCTCACACACACACACACACACACACATACACCCACACATCTAAACATTCGTGTTTGTTAGACCTGCCAACTGACAATTGTTTATTGTTCTGAGGTTCTCATTTGTCCAGAAATTCAACTTAGGACCCATGGTTTCAGCTTGTTGCATATTTTATTATTTTGTTTTCCAATAATTCCTCCGTTATTTGAGTTCTAAGTTGCTAGACTATACGCACATACACACGCACGCACTGTCTCACGCTTTGTGTGAAGCTTATGTTTCAGTAATACGAATACACACATTTTCGCGCTGCTGTGTCATCGCCGTGGTCGAAGTTGTTACGTGGTTGTAAGACAGCTTTACGTCCAAAACAAACGGGGTTCGTCACCATCACCACAACTACGACAGGAAGAACAACCACCATAGCATGGTTGCAGGTACAAATAGCGTTCTAAAATTCAATGCAAGAACAACAAGCAGTGGTTTTCGTAGACCCACGTAGTGGCAGGTAGAAAAAAAAGAAAGAACAATAAAACTACTCGCAGCCTAGTCTAAGACAACAGATTGATGAAATCTAGGACATACGTACATTCTATTTGATAACATTTATAGATGTTCTAACTAAGTAAGCCCATCCTTAAGTTTATATGTTGAAGCGCTTCCAAAATGTTACTTGCACAAAAATAAGTATGTTTTTGTCAACCAAGAGAGATTGCCGAGCTTTACTTAAATAAGAAACGGACTCATGTTGAGCTGCTTCATTTAAGATGAAAAGGATTTTGAATTGAAATCCTCAATTTCAGACACCAGAGTTGCCATCTGAAATCTCCAATACCAAACATATTAAAACACTTTTCATATATAATAATAATAATAATAATAATATAATAATAATAATAATAATAATAATAATAATAATAATAATAATAATAATAATAATAATAATAATTATAATAATAATAATAATGATTAATAATAATAATAATTAGTACAGAGATTAATCTTTAGACGTTCTAAGAGCTTTATAATATAAGTTAACACATACGAACATATATATGGACACGATTACAAAAAACAAACACCTAGAAATTACAAATACAAACATGTTGGAAGTAATTAAGCTAAAGAAACACTTCCGAAGTCTTAAGTATGTTCGTGCAATGGAAATAGGTGAGTTTTAAGAGCACTCTTGAAGGAAATGCTCAACAGACGATTCGTTCCAGTTAGCTGGGCCCTGGTACGCAAAAGAACGGTGTCCGTAGGACTTAGTGTTGATTTTGGGACTAATGAGAATACGAGTGTCGGAATAGGAGAGTAGGTATCTAGAAGGAGTTTACACGTGGGTGAGGTCCAATAGGTATTTTGACTGGAGGCAGTCAACGAAATGTTGCATAGAGAACAAATTTTGTGTTTGATTCTGGAGCGAACAAGTAACCGGTGGAAGGTACATAGCGGGGGGGTAGGCAGGAGTGCTCGGTTCTTGGTACTCTAAGGATGATCCGAGCAGCTGTGTTTTGAACCTTTTAAAGTTTCTGTAGCAGATACTGAGGCGAACCAGATACAAGTGCTTTACAATAATCCAGTCTAGAGAGTACAAAGGAACACACACATGTTTTTGTGGCATCAACTGAAGGAAAATTGCGAATGTAGCTGATGCGTCTCAGCTTCAGATATGCAGCCTTGCATATGTTCCTGACTTGTTGGTGTAATGAGAGAGTACTGTCTAGAGTGACACCTTGGTTTCGTACTGATTGTGTTAATTTAATGTTGGTGTTGCTTATACTTATTATTTGAGGTAAAGAATGGGAATGGGAAAGTATTTGTGTGGTGATCAGAATTTCTATAGCTTTAGCATCACCCATCTGCAGCTTGTTACATGTCATCCATGACTTCACTTCGGAAATGCACCCCTGTACGCCTTGGATGGTAGCATACACTTCAGCTGGTGGCTAGATTTGTATATGTGGGTGTCATCAGCGTACAATTACCGGTTGACGATCTATGACACTTGAGAGGTGCTGAGTGTATATATAACAAACCCCTGTGGAACACCAAAACATAGATCAACTGGGCTTAAATGTTTTCCATTTAAGGACACATTTTGTGTCCTGTCGATTAAGTAAGACTTGAACCATATTAAGGCTGTATCGCGAATCCAAAATATACGCTGGAGACAGTGAAGTAATATATCCTAGTGTAGTGTATCAAATGCAAACAAGTCAAGGATAGTGAGGACTGTAATATTTCCACTTTCCAAAGTAGAGAGAAGGTCCTTACCTACTTTCAGAAGTGTAGTTTCAATAATGTGGCGAGGGCGATATGCAGAATGTAAATTGATAAAAGACTATTAAATTCAGAGATCTCCCAAACCGACCAATTTTTCTACCACTTTTGACATGAATTCGAATTTTGGAAACATGGCGGTAGTTCTTTTAAAATCTTTAGGATCAAACGTTAGTTTCTTCAACAGAGGCTTTACAATGGCAATTTGAAAAACGAGGGGAATTTCCCAGATGAGAGATAAATATTAGTAATATCGGTTAGTGAAGGCAATATTGAATCTAAGCTCTCAAGCAGTGATGTCGGAATCGGATCAAACGGACATACCAGACTGAGCTCTGTATCTTTTGAGTGAATCAACATTGTTACATTTAAGAGTGGTGTCTTGGAAAATATATAATTTTGCATATTAGAACTATGTATCTTCCGTATAGTAGCTGTTTATGTTTCTGATTATGTTTGAAATACAAGGATTAACAGGTGGATTAGGTTGTGTTGCTGGACAAGAATTATGAGCGGTAAGTTATAATTGTTTGAATCTAGTATCGATTTAGATAAGTAATTATGTTTTATAAATACTTTATGATACTTTTCTCTACCTCGTTAGGCAGATATATATCAAAAAGTATGAGAAAAGTATTTAACATTTGCCAAATGATATGTAACAGTCATCATTCATGTATGGGATAATATATTTAATACACTTTTTATGTGCCATATTTTTATTTGAAGCGAATGACATAAAATATCTACTGTCAAGACTATCTAAATGTATACGTTTACCATTATAATTAAATACTATATTCATTCACTGTCGGTCACACACACATAGACACACACACACACGCACACACACGCACACACACATATATATATATATATATATATATATATATCCTTATACTCGTGATCATATTTCGGTGGAAGGAGACAATTATAACAGTGATTACAGGGCTGTTATTTATATGACCTTAATAATGAGTATTACCGTTAGAATGTCATAGTTAGTGTCATAATCATCATCAGAGTCAACATAGTCAGGAGAAGAGTTATTATTGTTAGCCGAGCTAAGGGGTTAGAATTACCTCGATTAATCCCACAATTGGCATATATTATTACTACTTTAAAGGTATGTCATCTTATGTCTGCACATGTTGTTTACCATTACTTCTTTCTTACAATGTATACACGTATCCGTCCTACAGTTTGATAATTTGGCAGATACGTTAGGAATCATATTTGGTTCAGTTATGGGTACTGATACAACATTTGTAACTAGTTCAAGTGTGGTTACATTCATTAGTAAAACTTTAGGTATTGGTTCAGTTGTTAATAAAATATGAGTCATTGGTTCAGATATGGATACTAGGTTCAGCACCCATTTTTCAGCTACCGTTTCAGCCAATATTAGCTAACTTTTTAGTCAATATTTCAGCCACCTTTTCAATTAAAATTGCACTCACAATCTTAAGTATATTCTCCGTTAGCCTATCCATTTATATACAGCACATTATTTTCAATACCTCTTTTTATCTCCTTTTATCTCCATACTTCATGAGGCATAGAGAGAAGTATACAGAGAGTACAGAGCATATTTAGTAGATAATATAGTATTCTAGAAAAAATATATTCTTTGATCCAAACGTTATCTCTAGTGTATTTAATATTAATTTAGTTTATCATGCTTTCCGTGCGGTAGCTCCTTGTTACGACTAAGGGTAATGTAACAAAAGAAAAGACTCAAACAAGCTTTCAAGATTTAAATACAAATATTTAATTTCCTAAAACATTAAAATATTTCAGCAAACAATCAAAGTGAAATAATTAAAATAACTTACAGTATAGAATGTCCTTAATAGTCCTAAATTGTTCTAAAGTTCACTGATCCGGAAGTTAATCCAAATATTCCGAATGAAGTATGTTCCGAATGAAGTAACCTTCACTGTACTAATGTGCTAATAAGAAACAAATATATCCAAGTGTTATAAATTCCAAATAGTCCTTGGGAATATAGAATATCACAAGGTCTAGAAATGTTTCCGATAATTCCACACAGCTGTATAATTAATAAAGGTTCAAGACACAGTACTGAATCCTAAATGCACTGTATTAAAATAAATATATATCTTCGAAGTAGAATATCCACACACAAAAATAACCAAATTCGTGAATGACATCTCAATCCAGTGTAGCTATGAAGAATGTCAGAATACTGCCATTAATCCCATAATATAGTCTCCCACTACGCAGAAACAAAATAAAAACCCATTACGTCTTTGATAAACAACAGGGCATTTCGAAATATTGCAACCCTCTCCGAACCAATCAGAAACTAGGTTATGCGTGACATTGCTAAGTACTTTTACACTAACGTTTTTTAAACAGTCAATAACGTATTAACTCTAATGAATCATATAATCTAGGTCAGAAGTTCATAGCCTCACGCGCTAAACCACGTGATATACTACTGTTATAATTGATAATTCTTCCCACGACCTAATGTACTGAGTCACATTGAAATACCGTATATGTACTTTCTGCAAGACGACAGCTGTTAGACTATTATGCAGAGATCATAGACCTATACCATTATTTAAAAAGGAAATAATACATAATTTCATAACACTCCTACTCGTTGTAACTAATTGTGATGAATATATATATATATATATATATATATATATATATATATATATATATATATATATATAAGCGGATAAATGAATTGGTGTCCTTGTTTTCTACCACTAATATATGAAATGACAAGATAAATGACTCAAGGGATAAATACAGACAGCGGAAACTCAATCTGATTCATCTCTTTGATTATAAGCACACACATAAGTGTTCTTTTCCACGTTAATCTAGAACGGAAACATAGGAATCGGAGACAGAAGCTACGATATTCGACCAGTGGAGGCTGACGTCACATCAATAAACTTGTTGGAAGTTTTAGATCTTCATGGCAAACGATATGTTCTACAGGACCAAGCAAATATCCAAGAACAAATTTCAGTCGAAAATAAAGGTTTATAATATCTTAATATATTTGGAGCATAAAATATGCAGAAACATTTTTAACTCCAAAGCCACGAAGGTAAAATGTAATTCCTGATCACAATTACAGTACTATGGCAGATGAAGACATCTGTCTCATGATTTCGTTTATACGCGATGTATCTTATATGTTATAATTCCAATTAAGCAATGATTATTATATGTCGTCGAATCAATTACGATTTAATGACATTCTTTTTCTTGATCTAAAAATAAAACGAGACCGGGATAAAATAAGGAAACATCGCTATGATTATGGCCATTGTCTCTCTCTCTCTCTTTCTCTCTCTCTCTCTCTCTCTCTCTCTCTCTCTCTCTCTCTCTGTCTCTCTCTCGTGACCTTTGTTTAAATACCTATTCGGTTCTGTGTTATTTGGAGGTACAGGTGAACGACAAAATGCAGTAAAATAACCTTAATCTTACCTCACGGTCTTTTTATGTGATACCGAATATTTCATCTTACAGATGCAGCAAACGCCAATGAGCAAAATGTAGAAGAAGAATTTACAGCTCTTCTTAGACGTTTCCGACATGGGCAAGACAAACAAAGCAATTTCCCTTGATCAGAAGCTACGTTATCATCCAGAAATGAAGCATTTTTACATAATAAAGGAGCAACATGTGAGAACTTTTATTGTGAAAACAAGAAACATCAAAGAAAGTTAAACAGAATAAAAAAAAACAACAAACAAACAACGGGAATGGTACGATCGAATCACATATGAAGATGGCAAGATAACTCTTGATGAGAATGATAGATTAAGTTATATTCAGTATATGCCTTCTGAGAATATACCTTTTTATCGAAGAATAGAACACTTTATATAAAAACTAATGTGAACACAATTACAACAATGTATTCTATATTAAATGTACACGCATTATATATAGTCCTATTAATGACGACTTGGTCTATGTACAATGACTATGTTTTTTCATTGCAAACAATATCCACAAATACAACCCGCCAGATAAAGCAAGACTACTATGTCGCGGTCGCCGTACTGATAGATTCAGGAATATGGAACCTGTAAGTGATCTATTTGCATACAAACGTATCTTTACATAATTATATATATATATATATATATATATATATATATATATATATATACTTATTTGTTTGTCTATATATATATATGTAGCAGTAATCCCTTTGCATAAATAAATACACACTTATGTATATATATTAACCTGCACACATATATCCCTACGTCTCATATATCTATCTATATTTATATCTATGTATCTATATATATATATATATATATATATATATATATATATATATATATATATATATATAGATATATATATATGTACCTACCAATGTATCGCCCCTCAACTTGTAGTTATATATATATATATATATATATATATATATATATATATATATATATATATATTTTATATATATATATATATATATATATATATATATATCCCTACCAGAGCTGCAAGACAAAGTTCGTTGAACTGTTTTTCCAGTTATGAGCTTAGCGTAAAGAAGTAAATATCGTCTTGATTAAGTGTCAAAAATGTCCTTGTACACACGTTGGCATGAATATGGATTAGTTGAGTGCCCAGGTATTAACTAGGGTTCCATGTGGGAGTCTTTGTTTATACACGCATACTGCACTTCAGTCCTGTCCAATTTTGGCGAATTGGAAGATACGATTACTGATGAATCCAGTGTGATAAATTAAACCATATATTTTCCCGAGTTTTACATTTTCGTTCCGCGTAGCAAAAGTCATCCCAATCATTTACTATTCAAGTAAATTACTACTGGTATTTATTTCCTGAGGAAGAGAACATTTATGAAATTCTCGGCTGCATATTATAAGTCCCTTTGGGCACAGAGAGAAGCATATACATGCACGCACGCAAGCACGCACACGTAGATACCATCTATATTTGATCACTACTTGCAGATATTCATCGAGGGTAGAAACCGCAATCCCCCTAAATAGAAGTGATGAAGTGAAAAGAAAGTTAAGAGAAGCTTATTCACACATTATGAACGGTATAAGTACTGAATTTAACCAATTTACACGTTAACATTCCTTTACTTTGTATACTGCATATTTTTAACACAAAAGATGATTTGCAATGGAACGATCCCTGGTCCAGCAGAACATACAAATTATCTTTTTCATCGCCTAAACAGGGTAGATTTAAAAGTTACATAAACGCATCTCATCTGATTGGATTTCGTCAAATATAATCCGCAAATTGGTGTTATTGTAGTTTTTTTGTAGATGTATTTCCACTAAACCGTCACTAAACAGGCCCATCTTTAACCCGTTCTCACTGTAAACAGGTCCCTCTGTGTGACTGGATAATGTTTTGTCACAAAAAGGCAGCTACAATACTAAACATACTTTCATATACTGGCCATCGACATGAAACGGCCAAGATGTTGATATTAATAGTGTCCGGTTTAGAGAAGCTTCATCTTTGTTTAAAAAATGTAACATTATATTTGATGACAAACGTTGAGAAATAGCTTACCTTCCTTAAGCTTACTGATTTTAAAAGAAGGCATATGCCTTTTATGTTATCTGTAAAGCATGTCATACATGTACATTCTTAGAGAATTTGACGAAAGCATTCTTTTCTATATTTTTGTGTCGATATTGTAAATTATAAACACTGAAAGAATTTATTTCTATTTTGTCACAGGTGAACCTGCGCTACAAAGAAATAGAAGATACAAGTATATCAATTACTGTCACCCTTGCTGATTTTATATTTTTTGAAGTAAGAAATTGTGTGAACTCGGGATTCCCTCATGTCCTTGAGTGCTTGCGATAGAGTGTATGTTTTGTCCGTGAATACATGACTTAAAGCAAATCCTACTTGACAACAAATGTAACATTCTGATTTGCACTCAACCTATGGTGAGGTGATGATGATTGTGGCGACTTTACGGAGGCAAAGGGACTGTACAGTTCTACGTTGGATATAAGCAATCCTTCAGATAATCCAGAAGCATGTCAATAACATACAATAATCTCTCTATTCTGCAAAGTAAAACATGATACTTTGCAAGAGATATAAATGCTTGATACTTTCAAATAATCCCCACTTATTTCTGCATCTACGCCATGATATCAAATTGAATAGTTTCATCTCCTCTACGGAGGTATGTATGGCGTTGATGTTTAAATGGCAAAGCCCGGTTGGCAAAGTTTTAAAACGCAACAGACCAGTCTTTATTATACATACTACGAATCTATGATTACAGTTTAACTAAATAAGATCCAAATCCTTCTTATCGCATTTTTGGCCACCTAGAAAATACAATATTTCCCTTATTCACATGAGAGGTGTGGAAAAATTCACCAGTTTTATGGATTAATACTAGCAAATAAGATATAGTTTCCATCAGTGTGTAGGCTGTAAACATCAGACTGTTTTATTTTTTAGTGTCTTATGCAGACAGATTTAAAATCCAGTTTTACTCTTATTGTTTGATTTTGTAAAAGACTTTTGTTCAGCAAAATGTACATCTGTTTCAAAGTTATGTACTTTTTTAAATGTTGGTAGTTTAAGTAAGATATGGTTGACTCTATTTTATAATGATATGATGGTATCACATCTAGTTTTATCGTAAATTGACACGTATTCCATGGTTTAATATTAATCGTGGATGTAGACAATGGGATTCACTATCCCCTTACTTCGTTCTGTTGTGCGCTGAGATATGAGAAATAATGATCGAACACATTCTATCTGTATTATAGTTCTACAAGTAAAGGACATATATTTTCTTACTTCGCAATATGCTGCGGCACCCCAATATTTATAAACGAACCAGGGACATATTTAAGTAGTACACTGCATGTGTACAAGTTATATGGTCAAACATCTGGTGTTTTACGTCAATCTAAATAAGACAGATGTTGTTTAGTTTGGGAGCATACACCACATCAGGTAGAAGTTGTGTAGAGCTTCTAATCTCAACTGGGTAACAAGACCTTTACGGCTGTGGAATACATTTGTTTGTACTTATCTAAACCAGATACCAAACATGAGTGCTGATTTTCGTTTTACAAACAGAAATAAAATTGTTGACCAAACTAATTCTGACCCCTTACAAGAGAAAATCAGAGTTAAAAACTCTCGCATTGTCAAAATCAGACCAACAAGTACAGACCTTCCGTCACAGTGCATATTTCCCTTATAGTAAAATATACCAGAGGCACTCGCAATTGGTATACAATTGTGTTGATTAATTTAAAAATTGTATTAAAGCATTAAATTACTCCAATTTATTTTCCTTCAAAAAAATTTTTCTCTCTCATCTAGGAAATTACTAAAGATAATAATACATGGTGGGTCCGGTATACATTATTACGTTGGCTGTTACCAACTAATACTTAATGTATTTAAATTAAAAAAAGATTCAATAATTACTTTACTACAAATTTTAAATTGAATGATAATACGAGCACAATAAATCTAGAAATACTATCACATATTTATAAGGAATGTCCACAAATAAAAATATGTTGGCACACATTACGGAATTACATTTAACATTACAAAATGCATTTTTTAGTTCTATTAGGTCAGGAAATGCAGAATCTAGGTTGGATACCATATTATTAGCAACAAAATGTTTATATATAAAAGGAAGTGCGCGAAAGAGACACCATGTTTAGAATAATATTAGAGATATTTTAAAATAAAATATGGGATTGGAAAAACAATTGTCTTTAAACATGACAGTTTAGAAGATTTTCTTAGTTGTATTAAATATATTTTAGGTGCATTGTTTATCAGTGCCATGGTAATGCACGTGTTTACATTACATTAATACCGTTTTGCGTATATATATATATATATATATATATATATATATATATATATACAGAGATAGAGTGAGAGATAGAGAGAGAGAGAGAGAGAGAGAGAGAGAGAGAGAGAGAGTGAGAGAGAGAGAGAGTTAATAACTCGGTACATTCTTTTCCTTTTTCCTTCTTTGAAAATAACATCATTGGTTTTAATATATTTATATGCATATGTTGCCTGAACATGATGAAATGAGATGATATATATGTTGGCTAAAACAAGCTGAAATGATGCATAACTATTATCCATATGTAATATAGGTTCAAAGTATAATTTATATACTGAAAAATTCCTTTCTGACTGTTTATTGACAAGTTAGCATAATGTAGTATAGCTTACTTGTTCAATCCTCTCTATATGTCTGTCTGTCTCTCTATAGGTATGTATGTCGGTCTGTCTATCTCTCTCCTCTATTTCTCTCTTTATTAGTTTATCTCGGTACATTATATATTGATGTTGTATTATATTTCTACCAATCATTACGCCCACGATCATGTTTAATTCGGTACCTGTATGATATTTTCCGATCGACAGCTATCAATGTACAGGGAAAATACATTCAAAAAGAAAAAAGTCAACTTTCTTTCCTTTCCCCTGTATCGTTAGCCTCAATCACATTTTAATATAAAATTCATTAAAAAAGAATATAAAAAACAACACTACATCGTTTTCCATTGTTTCCTGATTTACAGATAATTTCCATTTGTTTTCAATTTTGTTTAAAGCATGAAGCTCTCTTCCCACACACTCGTTCTAGTGTGACGATAGTTAACGGGAAAACAGGTATTAACTGCAACAATTATCTTTCTGATCTATGTGACTGGGATAAGGAAGTCGGGACGAAGCACCTAGCAGACTTCGACCATGCAATGCTCTTTACAGGGTAAGTGTCTGTACACCAAGTATAACCCTAACGTTCAGGATGCAGTGAATACGCGCAGAATACACCCAAATTACCCGCGAAATACGTTTCAATGGCGTGGATAAATGATAAACAAATATACGTTTTTATTTATTTCCAATTAAAGCTTAGTACACAGGAGACAGGTTGCAGCTCATGGAATATTCCTAAGTTACTTGCGATAAACAATGTTTAGTGTTTCCAATTACTTATACACAAGATGCATAGGGTTATGCAAGAATTTCACTCCGATTCCGTAGTTCATTAATTTCTTTTTTTTTGAAACTGTCACAACTTCTTTTAGTTAAAGCAGATTATCTTTCCTTTGTTTTGGAAGCTTTATAACTCTTTCCTAAAATTATTGTGATATTTGTGTCTTAATTATGCTCCATTGATATACCAGGAATATGTTTTTAAAAAAATTAAAACAAAATTTAAAACACACTTATATTGTATCGTGTTCAGATGCCTTTTCCTTTTTTCCAAATAAAAAAATGATGTGTTTCATTACACTTTCACTGATGTAGAATGATGTTTTTGCACGTTTATCTAATTTATTTGCCAACACCAGTCACACCCATGAAGTATAGGGTTAAATAAACAATAAGCTGACGAGTTCAAAATCATTATGTTATACAATTGTTAATGCAGTTAGGATATATTGATTGGAATGATGACAATTTGCATTCAATCCACTCATCGTCTTTCGATGTTACTCGTAATATAAAAAACAATAACAAAAATCGTCCACGCTTCCAATTATGAATCCTGGAACTTACGAATTCCCAAACAAGATATAACAACGCATACACTTTAGAATGACATCTTCTATGTTATACTAAAGGTATTTGTAGCATTCACTTTCCATTGGCAGAGATAATTCTAGTTTGGCATCCATAGGCTGGTATACGAAATATTAAACTTACCGTTGAAGATTTACGTGCCCCAGCCGTCTACATAATGCTTTGTTTGGGTGGATTATTCTCTAAATTATCGAGTGTTTAACACCATAAAAAATCGGGTTTATATCACGGCATACACCGAAATATATCGCGGAATGGTAAATAAAAGACACTAGTTTGTCGCCAGTAGTGAGAAGCGGCCTTTGTGTAAATCATTCATTATTACCAGCTTCTACGCCTGCGTTAAACGCTATTCTGACAATTTGTCCAATAACAAAACAACCACGTTCACCGGGATGAGCGTTACTGTCAGCTACTCTAGCCATTGGTATTAGTTCAGTATCAGTTTTAAATCTTTCAATCGAAGCATTACCGTTGCCACTTTGTTGAAACCATAGCATATTGGTTGCTGAGGAGTTTGCGTACAAATTTGAATATGATACTAGTTCTACAATGGTACTACATTTTTTGAAGAAACAAAGACATTCGTTCTATCAAATTATCATCCATCAAATATTGGACACTGTGAAAGAGACTCAATGCATTATTAACTAATGATACTGCATCATCCACATCATACTTTACTGTGAAAGCTGCGTCTGTTTGCAATCTACCTCGGATTTCAATAACACTCGTGTGTGGCAACATGTACATATCTCTATCCATTGTCTTAATGATGTATTGGCCATCATTCTTCATATTAGTATTACATCTTGGTACATATTCATCATACTCAAATTTTCTAATTAATTCATTAACTGGATTATCTTTGAAAATATTCAGATCTTCCTTACCAATTACCTGTCTATAAAGTTCAATATAATATTTCAGTCACAAAGTGTCATAGTAGCCCAAAATGATAAGAAAAATTTCCCCCACAAAAAGAACAAAACGTGTAATAACTGACCACAACACTTTGTTTCTTCCAATATATACTTTTACAAAATTGACCATAACTATTTCAATACATAGTTTTAAATCTGAACATAACATTTTAAAATATATATTTTTAAAAAGTTAGCAATACAGAATTTACCATAACAATTTCCCATACAAAATTTCAAATATATAGCTTTTAAAGATTGACAAAAAAAGTTCACAGATAAATTTACCATAAACATTTTCCTTAAAAATTTTCAAATACACAGTCTTTCAAAATATACCATACACATGTTCGATAAAAAAATGAATATACTAATTTCCCCTATACGTTGTCCATAACAAAATTTGAAAATAGATTGGTTATTTAAAACAAAATCCATATAAATTGTAGTAGTTGGAAAAATGGAAGTATTGTCCAAAAATTCTCATTCCCCCAACTACTTTGCAAGGTAAAAGCAAAACTCCGTAATAAAAACGAGCGTAGCGGATTTCGACTCTGGCATGTGACGATGTCTCTTGTCTTATGATGGTAAAACTGGCGGACAAACCGACATAGTGGAGAAAGAGATGATAAAAACAGTGTTATGGTCAGTAGCAATGGTAAGTAAAGCATAACATTGACTTAGAACATCCGAACAACATAAAATAAAACAGCAATGTTTGTATTACCTCCTTTTGTTTCATAATTTTGCCTAGAATACTCCCCACTCGTTTCCAGGTATTCGCCGGTGATTAAATGGCAGGACGTTCACTGTTCGAGAAGCTTGCCATGCAATGTGTGTAGTGCTTTACTTTCTTCAGTTAAACCAACGATCGTATTTAAATCATAAGTGTGTCGTTTATTGAATGAAAACACAAGTTAATAAAGAAGCAAATTAATAATTTCCAAAACGAATGTTAATCACTGTAATACCTGCAAAACCACACTTTGTAGAAGACAGACTGGGCATCGATGTGAGGTGTTTACTCCATCCGTCAATTCACATTTTCCTGCCGCAAACTTTTACTCTGTTGAAAACGCAAGAATGTGTACTTTTATGTAATATAAAACAAATATATGTATAGTACGTGCGCCATATAAATACATCGTTAAAAATAGACTCAGCTAAATATATGAATAGTATGTATGCTGTATAAATGTACAATTGCAAAAAAATATCTCGGCAAGTGTCTGTGTGCGTATGAGTGTACATATATGTGTTTTCTTCTGACAGGTAGTTGCACCACAATTTCAACCTGCAATATGATAAAGCTATTTTTGGGGTGAATGATGCTAAGCAACATAATAATTTGCAGAACATTTTGCTTATTAATGTCCACCTCATATGCTAGTAAGTCAGTTTTAGATGAATGTCATCCAACACACATTTTAAAGCAGAGATCATTAAATGCATATTTGAGACGAAGATCTCATATCTAAATTTATATTATCATAAAACCCATCAAGTAGAATAACTCATATATATATATATATATATATATATATATATATATATATATATATATATATATATATATATATCGCTATCTACCAGTCTCTGTCTCGTTTTCTCTCTCAGCACTCAGACGTACTATTTCAGCAAATGGAGCAAATCAAACAACTAGTTTCGAGTATTTAAAATAATAAGACTGACAACATCTAATGTAGACGAAATTGCCTATTCTTTTCTCGTTTTGTGTACAGAAAGATGCATACGTTATGAGCGGCATGCGTGATTCATAGGAAAGATATTATACGCTTTATATTAGTGTGAATTGTTCCATATATAGTACCAATGCATGTGATCAACCATCTTTTTTCTCGTTTTTCTGTCGTATAATGTGTCGAAATTGAGAATTATTGATCAATTTTGTATGTGTTGCAATTGTAATGGTCATCCTTGGGGTCAATTGCAAGACGATGTAAATTTCATGTCATGTAGTGTGGATTTATTCCACGTGGCTTTCTCATGTGGCAAACTATGTCACAAATGTGTAAGAATGAGGCGAAAGTTTCTTCTACCTCTCCTTTTAAATATTTTGTTTTAAAATTCCATACGGGCGTTCTACTAGACTTCCTGACGATTTCTTCCTTTTTTAATGAAATATGTTCAATGTATCCTCATTCATCAGTAATAGCTTGTCTAATACCTCGCTATGAATGTCATGGTCTTGTTTGTAAATGAGGATTAAATATTGTTGCCAGTCTGTCATACATTATATTATACAAAAACACAGACGATTATTTTTATTGTAGGCATAACTTGTACGGACTTTCACCTAGTTCACCTAGTAGTCATACTATTGGCGGTAAGTACCCACGACCCTCCACACACACACAACCACACACGTGCTGATAACAATAATTTCTCATACAAATTATTAATAAGCTTAATACCTGCCAGTAACAAATGTTTTAGTTTGGAGCAAGTATCCATTAAAAACGAGTGTACACTCAAGTCACTTCCAACGTATTTGGGAGTAAACCTTTTCAGAGAATATAACACCTACTATCATTACAGACTTTCCAAGTTGAAAGGGTAATTTCCGTGTCACCCAAACTGTCTCATACCAATTGTATAGTCTATGTTCACAAATTGCACGCTTATTTACAACTACAACTCTCCTTCTACAGCAGTACCATTTAGAAGTCATACATATCCTTATTTGTGAGCGTTCTTATCACTACATTTTTCCACAAAGATGCACAGTAATACCGTAACGTTAAATTCACCAATAAATTGTATTTTCTAAATGACACTTAACATGCTCAGCAAAAACCTGCATTAAAAGACCACCTGACTTCAGAAACCACATTTTAGGTTTTACAAAGAGGTCTCGTAAGACATGTTTCACTTTTGTCATTTGCCTTCATTTGATCATTTTAACTGAACTCAATGTGAATATGGATATGATACAGTAAAATATCACTATGTAGTTAACAAATTGATAACGGAACAACATATCGAACTTAAGAAAGTGGTTTTATGACCAAGATGGTTTTAGTAATGTTAACTTCAGTTCTTTAAACATTTGGTCGTCTCAGCTGGGTGGTATTATATTCGGTATGATCCTTGCAGTTTAACTGTATATTACGATTCTCGTGAGGGTTAACTTGCAATTGAATGACAGCAAGTCACGTATTTACTGCAGTTTTGCTTTCAAGAACTTCCGTATTGGATAATTTTTAATTTGTTTTATGCAGTCGACAACTTTCACGACGCATCTAATGTAACAATATCCGCAAATTTTTAAGTTGTGAAAACAATATATGTCCGTACCTGTAACGTTGTTTTGTCTATTCCGGCCTTGCTCCAAAGTGATATTCGAATGAAAGTGACTCGAAGGTTTGATTGTTGTTTGATATAATTGGTACAGGACACATTTAAGCATTGTCTAGAAGTATCTTGATAAACTTTTGATTTTATGTAAATAATTATCTATAGTTGTATCTTGGCATTAAGTCCAAGCCCACATTCACGCACACTCGAGCCAATAAATATCTCCAGTGGCATTTTCTGTAAGGCGTACATGTACATTAGTATGCCTGTGTATGTCAACGTAATCGTTGTGACATTAGCTTTGCATTTAGTGCATTCATATGTGTTCTGGTTTTGCAATGTGTGGAGTGAAATGTATATGTAGCATGTCATTCCATTGAGAGAAATAATACAAATTCCTATACATTAGGCATGGATTCTTGTGCTTTTGTAATCAACATAATTTACAATTCCTGCTCAGAAAAACTGCTAAGTTTCGAACGCTAGCCTTTAAGAGTGTAATTATTTGATCAAGTCTTCTTCTATTGTTCCTTTCAGGTGTTGCCTATCACAGTGGAGTGTGTGTCACTCATATGATTATGATCTGACGGTGAAAATAGCAACACATGAACTTGGGCACAAGTAAGCCAACTCCTGGTGCACTGTTTGTATCCCGCATTTACGTTCACTCGGTTACCACTTTTGGTGCCCCGTGTTGGATTCTTCTTGATTTCCACATGTGTGATATTCAGTGTCCGCATATATACAGTCGGTGGTTTCAACCAGGTTTCCGGTTTCCTCTATCTCAGGTACCAAATCACGATATCATTCGGAACAAGGTAAATTTCATAAAGTGAAATAATTAACAGACCTCTCGGATTCGAGGAAAAGGTTGATGACAAGAGAAATTTGAAATAAATCGTGGAATGTTGATGACAATTGGCTGAGAGATGACGAATTATAAACACTTTAGAATGTATATGGTATACAGTATTAGCCTGACAAACTGTCTGACCGTCCCCACACATGTAGGAGCGAAAATGTAATTTGGCGAACATTCCCACCTTGCATGATGATTAGACTGGCAAGCGGGCCATTACATGTTTTTTTTGTTTTCTGAAACAGGAGTATATAACATTTGGCAGGATGATGACTTTTACAACAGACTGACGGTATTCTTAAATGTGAAATTTTTTTTTCACAAAAGTTAACACTGATGTCTACAGCCTATTGTATATTTCTGCATTGGTTTTTTGGGGGGTAATATTTACGTGGCATATGTTTGTGTGTACTAGGTGTAATAGGTAGCATGATCGACACGCCGCTTAGATATTTAGTTGTTTTATCCGAACATCAGTAAAGTATTCTGATTGTCACAGTTGTTCTGTATCTGGCTTATATTCATGCGCCTAACCCGGAAAACTTACTCCCAATGCAAATAATTTGCCTCACAAGAAAGACAATTCAAAGAAACAGGAAAAACTAAGACAACCGTAGCTAACTTGTTGTACGTGCTGAAATGTAAAACCAAATACATCCATCATTATCAAAATCGCGAGCTTAGCTGTCAATTAGTCTTCAAATTAACAAAATTATAAAAAGTGCAGCTTTTCAATTAGCACCTTTGGCTGAAATCATACATCCAGTTTGAGACAAAAGCAACCAACTATTTTGAGGAGGACATCATCAACTTGATGAATAATGCTGTATTTGGCAGACAAATGGAAAACCTTAGGAAAGGAACAAACGAGAAAATGTATACATATGAAATGAAATATGAAAAACCACCGAAGGATCTGTCATTTGTAAAAATAGCGATTATCAGTATGAAAATAATCTTTGTGAGTATGGCTAACAAAAATATCGAATTTACTATACTGATATATTAGATTTAAGTAAATGACTAATTTATTTATTTTACTACATGGTACAAAATAAATTCCATATGGTACAAAATAAATTTCATATGATGCAACCAATTTCAACTAATATATATTCAGTTTGTATCAATTTGACACAAGCAAAGACGATTTAAAAAACAATATCAGATTGTAAGGCACCAGTGAATCTCAAAATGGAAACATCTATAGCATCTTTAAAGAAAGCACAAGCAGTCGTACATTATTCAAGGATCACCATTCAGACATTCTGATTACCTAAAAGTCATTTTACGTTATATTTTTAAAAGATCAAACCTGAAAAGATATGTCGTGTATTGGCATGTACCGCTCCAAAAACGGGTAATTGCAAGAGGAAATATTACACTGCGGCTAGAGGAACAATCTGTGGACAAAACATGGTAATCTCTCTCTCTCTCTTTCTATCTCTCTCTCTCTCTCTCTCTCTCTCTCTCTCTCTCTCTCTCTCTCTCTCCGGAAGTACGAGTGGCCTCCAAGGTTATAAGAAGTTTTTTTTATCAGATGGTGTTTTCCCACAAAAATATTTGACATAATCAATAAGTGAATTATGATCAGATGTGATAAAAAACTGTTTAGCATTTTTTAGAATACTTTACACTAAATGTAATAATTTAAGCAGCCACATGTTCTCTTTGCAAGTCAATCAAAATAACAACAGGTATATGGCTGTTAATGCAAAGTAAGGATATTTGTTTTTTTGTAACACACACACACACACACGTACACACACATGCACACACACAGACACGCACACACATATATGTATATATATATATATATATATATATATATATATTGTTGCAGTGGTGTATTAAAGGAAAGTATGTTTCAAAACGTTCGACCTAAGCAAGTGACGTCTTCAAGAATCATGTGAGTATATTACTTAGGGTTGGGACCACAGCGGCACAGACTCGCAATCATATAGATGTAGGTTCGAATCCTGCTCAGACTTGGTGGAAGAAGCAGTCAATGCGCATTCTTTTCCCAAGTCACTTGACTCAGATGGTATTTTCTAACAGAAGAATATGAGATAATCACAAAGTGATGACAAAACCTTTTGGTCTGTTTTGCAATATTATATATATATATATATATATATATATATATATATATATATATATATATATATATATATATATTAATATTCGCATTGGTGCATTAAAAGAAGATGTGTTTAAAAACGTTCGAAAAACGGTTGGGAACAAGGCGGCACGGTTCCTAGACGACCAGAATAGCCATCGTATAAAGATATAATGCTGCAGGTAGGAATCCTGCTCAGACCAGTCACGGGACGTCTTTCACAATTAACCTCACTCACTTTGCCTGTGCACCATATAACCTTGTATGTATTGATGTTCCGTTAAACAGCAAACAATTAAAAAATAAATCCCTTAGGACTTATTTATTAAATGTATTAATACAAATTTATTTTTTAAAATTCAGTTATTAGTTAGTTAAACTTTAAATGTTGCAGTATATTCGGCTATAAATTATGATCCTAACTACGAAGATGATGATGACGATGATGATAATGATGATGATTATACCAACCTCAATTATTCTACACTAATTCTTATTTAAAATGTATTAAGTTAAAATCTCCCCGATTCATTGGAGAAATGGAGATCGCATTAAATTAGATAAATCCTTGTATTTTTGCAGGTATAAGCCGCAGCGTGCCACACTCAGTTATGTTCCAGGACTTCCGGGTGTGATGCTATATATGAAAACAGTCTCTGTATGGTCGTTCCTGACAACTCACACTTAAACACATTTATGAATTCAATGAACATGTAACTTATTTACAGTAATAAAATATTATATTTTCACATGTGTTTATTTTATCTGAATCATCTAATTAAATATTTCAAAAAATATAACCTTAGGTTCCACTCACTGCCTAAATCGAAGTGTTTTCAGATCAGTAAGGATAGAGAGGAAATATAAAGAGCGTGTATGATTTAATTATTAGCATTATTGAAAATGAAAAAAAGAATAATACAATTATCACGAAATTAGATTTAATGAATATTTATATCATTCCTTCATTCAAATGAAAATGTTGTGAAACATATTTGTATTTAATAATTTAACTTAGTTTATTCTTTGCAATTATATGTGCTTTAAATTTTAAGCACAATTACAATCCATCTGAATTAATAATTTACAATAAGCATAGATACATGCCAACATTAACCACCTAATTACAAATATAAAACTTTCATTTTATCCACACATTTTAATCCAAAAGAACAACAAAAAAATAATGTAAAATACTAGAATTCTTTCTTAAGGCACAATACTTAATTACACAATAATTAAACACTATGTATATGATTGTATTTATGTATATATATATATATATATATATATATATATATATATATATATATATATATATATATATATATATTGCAACAGAGTTCTAAATCTCATACTTTTCAACTAAAACAACTGAGATTAAGCGTTTTGCCAATCAAGTCACCTGGTACACACAAACGTATGTTATGTAAATAATCCTGAAAATGCAGAATTACACAACAACTGCCCTTTGACATCCACGAATATATAGACCAGATCTCTCAGATATCTCAAACAGTTTCTCACTATCCACAATTATCCTTTAAGCATGAATCAGCTTCTTTTTTTAATGTTGGAAGATCCACTGATAATATGCATTGACCTTCATCAGTGACCTCTTCCTGTTACCTTCTTGATCTCTATGATCTGTTTCGCATATCAGTGGATGTGTGATTTCATTTATTCTGTGCATTATTTGTTTACTGCCAAGTCTATTGACTGGAGTTTGACGGTATACAGTCGGGCACAAACGAATGAGTGATTACATTCTCTTTCACTTTAGCTATCACCTTCGCTCTTATAGGGAGCAGAGGACTAATTCATTTTCCGTAGACATCAATGTTAACGTTTAAGAAAATAAATCTATTATTTGCACTTGATGACCCAGTACACAGCGCACGCACTTTAAGTATACGAAAACTTTATGAACAATAATAATTTGCAATCAATGTGCATTAAGCGGGGTACTAATACAAGCTACTTTAATCATCAGTTTTGCACCGAGTAGGAACAATATAATTTTATCCTGTCCAGACAAAAGACAAAACGTGTATGTGCACATACATAATTAATGAAAAATTGAATGTACTGACACAAGCCTCGGAAAATTAATAAAACTTCCAGGCCGATGTTATAGCCAATAAACCGATCTCAAAGCATTAAGCGAGGTATCGAATTTTTCTTTAGTACGAGTTTGCTATCCTATATCAAAATGCGATTTTATAATAATCCGTCATATTAAAGACGATTTTTCTAGCAATATATGTGCAAAAGCAATTGCGTCTCGCAGTCACGGTTTATCAGTATAGAAATTATATGCCCTGGCTCACTTGCTATATTGTATGACTCAATATTTGGGGTTTCTATCCAATTTGAAGAAAACAAATGATTCAGAAACAGTTTTGGAACACTTTTTAAGAAAAGTATACCTCTTTAAACTGCATTCCTAATACTTTTTACCTATTTTTCTTTGTGGCAGATTAAAAAGCAATTGGCTCAAACAAATATCATAAATGATGGGCCATTAGTCGTCCAAATTGTATGCAAAATCGCAGAGTATGTCCCGATCCACTTGACATAATTTGTCACCAACTTTATGTCGTTTCTGCTCGATTTAAAAAAATGACCCCAAAACACTGAGGTAGCCTTGAAATATGTCCGAATACACACTAGGTCATGTAAACTGGCTCGCACCCTTTTTCACCGCAAATTATTCAATTATTAAAATCCGATGCATACCGTTTTATCCATGCATTTAATATTCAGTGCATTTAGTCGTTGTGAGAACTTTTGTATGGAATACATCATGGAATTCAAATCTAAAAAAGCAGCAAGTAGCACGCCTTACTTTCGTTTACTCTTGTCCCACAACCAAATTTAGTATCACGAGCTGATACAGGTATAGCATATATATTCAAGGAGATGAAGATATAGTATACAAAAAACGAATATTTTATATACAAACTATTCCAGATGTCTACCAATTACAATTTAAACATTGATACGGACGATTCCACGAACATATATGGAACAGGGTGTGATATGAACTTTTGAAAAGATCAATTGGGCAGTCAGGTGTGCAACAGTAGGATGTGGAATAAAGTATAGGAATTTATATATTGGAGTTGGGTTACTTGCATCAATATATAACATTCACATATACTTGCAGATCAGAAAGATGATATCTGAATGCTCAATAACATTACATACAAATCAGTATTTTAGTCCTACCAACAACAACATCATTCTAATAGAATTGAGGCTGTTTATCGTCTATTGTAACATGCTATCTCTATTCTTTGAAACATACCAGTCGTACAATATATACACATACATAGTCAGCGATTGTAGTATCATGCCAGATCTATAGTAGTATATGTGAAGGCGAAAAGACCACTCACAACGAGTGAGAAGCTATATAAGCAAATTGACAGATAGAGAACGGACGACCAGGATGAAGTCATTGATAAGTACCAGTGTGCATTGTTTTGCTTTTGTAATTTGCATTTGAAGACAATTCAACGATGTCAGCTTTCGTATCCGATGGTACGGTATTCTAGCGCATCTTCCATGTACGTCATTGGACATTGAAAAGGGTCAGTTTTATTCCGATTGTATCCCCTTACTTGCTAAGCCAGTGCCACAGGCTTCGTATGGTGTTATGCCATATATAATGTCAACTATTTGCTTTCCATGTTACTTTATCAATATTATAACAGGTATACGTTTTATTTTGATGACCCATGTATATGATCATTTAATTTTCTTATCTTAATACATACTCCACATAATATAGGAAAAACAAGACACGTGTTTATCTTTTACATTTATACAGGCTTTGAATTCTTAATCAATTCAGGCAGTTAAATTTGACAGCATCCTCTGAGCCATTGATAACTATCTGTGTTTAATGTCAAACATCCATCTTGTACTATATTATTTCCTGTCAAACGTTTGTGTGAAGTATTCAATGTGGATTTCTGTCGTTTAAATTTCTCCTCTATGCTATATTTTCAATGAATGTACCTGTGCTAATTTGTATTCATTCAACTTGTTCTCCATCATAATTATGACGATAGGTAAGTGTTATCACTAAGTCCTTCTGAGCTTTAATTGAACCAAACTGTCGAGCTTTTCGAATGATAATCTTGTGAAAATATGATTAAATCTGATTGAAGAATACACATAAATCTGGATTGTTACCACCGTAAAACCTCTACTCATTGCCATTTCTTTCAAATGAATCTCCAGTGGATTTAGTGGTAATTAATTTCAAATTCCGTCTTCCTTAATTATTTTCTTGTTTGAAGACGTTAATTATTTTCTTGTTTGAAGACGTATAAAAAAGGTTGTAATTATTGGTGTCACTTTTGCTGGTATATCAAGTATGGAAGACTTGAATTTGATATATTCAAGAAAAGATAGTTCAATATATTTAACTACAACTTTTAGATGTACAAACGTTGATATATCTATTTAAGAACTCTGCCTTGTACGTAACTTTTTCATGTGTACAACTACGTCACTATTTTACGAGCGCCAACTGACTTTCACTATCACTTTTAATGATGTGCATGTTCAGGCTATGTTGAAATGTTTCGATTTTGACTGTATATAACATCGCTGTGTTAACCTGTGACATAGTCCACACTTTACAAAACTGTATTTCCCAGCTACTTCTCACAAGTACAGCCCCAATTTTCTAATTATTGCTAATATATACTCGGTTTACTGAGGCTATAAATAACTTCATGAAGGGAATTATTTATAATAGACAACACAAACACGTACAATCTGTAATGGGTTTTGCTTTAGTGCTTCTTCAGACTGAATTCATATAATTGTTTACGTCATTAAACCCCTTTGCTTTCTAAGAGATTAACGTTATAAACAAAATTACATAAACAAAATGAGTTTTAGCGTGAATCGTAGACCAAAAATCTTAATTTGTTAGACATCTCACGTGCACTTCGAAGACTTGACGCACATTCATTCGCTGAATTGTGATATATGACTATGGAACTACAAGCTACATGCAACCTCTATGGAAACAGCAGAGGGAATTTTTTTAAACAGGCCTATAAACGAGACCTCGTGTCGTCACAAGAGGAACCCAAGTTGGTTAGCAGCATGGCTTATCGGTGTGAGAGTCAACGATAGGTGGCAATAAAACTTGCTTTTGTTTTAAAAATTATGTTTAAATGATGTGTATGTTTCCATTGGGTACGGTTAACTACGTCCGTCACATATCTCTGTTTTCTTTACAATGTTTTGCGTATGTGTATGTTAAGTATTAACTTGCGTGTCAACATTTTCCAAGAATCGCCACATAATTGACATCGTATGTGATTCTGGATCATTGCCTTCTCAGTGTCTTAAATGTATAAAAAGTCATGGACAAATGACACATTGAAAGATACATAAAACTGGATCATTACGCTGCATATATTTATAACAGTATAACATATATAACAAAAATAGAAAGAAACAGTTTTATTGTCCTTTTAGTATGCATACTTGATTAAACATAAATGTAAAAGTATTAAACATTAGGAATTTATCAACTAATGAAGCTAATACAAAATATTAAAATTTGAACCTGACAGTATCGAAACGGAGAGACCAATATGTTTTGTTTTATACGTTCAATTTAAAAACAAATGTTGAAATGAGCTCCGTACAAAGCTTTTAAGATTGTATAATTGATAGTACAAAATATTACATTAAGAAATTATATTGCGAAAGTGTTTCTATTAATTTTGATAAACAAATAGTTTGCAAACGAGATCGTAGAGAATGATATACATTTTTAAATTGCACACAACTTTAATATTGATATTTGTATTTCCTTTCTGCAAAACAATAAGTAAAGCTATGCATGTTCAGTTCCAGTGTCAGTGTCTGGATTGGGGAGTTTACATTATATGTATATATATATATATATATATATATATATATATATATATATATATATATATATATATATATATATATATAGTAGGGAAAAGTAAAGACCAAATGTTTAAAATGGGCAAATTAATAAAGTCTATATATAATCTTAGTATTTAAACCTTTTGGAAAGACTTTATCTAGGCGGTTAATCCAATATGTTCTTTTTTAACAAGTGTTTCATTTGAGAATTAATAATGTCAAAAATCTTGTAACTTATGGAAGTCGTCATTAAATTGTTTGGCGAGATGAGATTAAATATGCGGATCAGTAAAGGTATATATGTCAATCTATGTTTGTTCATGAGCTTAGACACTAGCTGAAGGGTTTTTCCAACATGCTATATGTCACACGTTTTACAAGTTATCAAACACTCCCATTTGAAGTTGTATAATTGATATCAAAACGGATCTTAAATGTTTCTTTTGGTATTACTGCTACTAAAAAAATAGTTTCTGTATTGAAAGAACAGTGTGAACATCTGCATCTATTACAGTTAGTTGACGATCTATTCGTGCATGATTTCTTTATTAATTTAGAACAAAGAACCACATCTTTGAGATTCTTTGTTTTTTTATAAACAATGTAAGAGCGCATTTTTTACATGATTTAACATTTACATTACAAGGAATAATATTGACATCTTTGTCCCTGACTTGTGCATTTCATTGAATCAAGTTATGTAAGGGAAGCTGCCTTTTCGACAGCAGAATATATATATATATATATATATATATATATATATATATATATATATATATATATATATATATATATATATATAGGATAATTTATGTTCAAAAACGGTTGGCGTAATTCTGTCAAAGAATTTCTGAAAACATTATCATGATAAATAATTATTCTATATCGCTCCAATTGACTGCACGGTATTACGTCTGTTCATGATTTTGGAGATCACGACGAATATTCAACATATTTGATGAACATTTGGTGTTGTTAACATGTGCACTAGTTATTGTATCGTTACTTTCTTTCTTAGCGACAAATACGTTCAAAAATTATTCCTTCTTTTTTTTACCCGTTGACCGGAAGTGTAATATTAGGGTGAACTGTATTTAAACAGTCTATGAAATAGAGGAGATTCTTTAATGAATGACTCCAGATCATACAAATGTCATCTATAGGTCTTGGTCACAAATATGGTTTCAAAAGGCATTTACTAAAGCAGTCATGTTTCAATTTTCTCATGAAGAGCAAAGCAGAAGAAAGTCACAGGACTACCCATTGCTGTACTTACCTTTTGAATATAGTTCCTACCACCAAATTGAAGAAAAGAAAAGTTATTTTCAAGAACAATATTCATTAAATCACAAATGTTTTCTCTGAAAAATCTACTCGTACTTTCATCTTTATTAAGGTAGCTTCAATACCATCAGAATGTGGTCCAGTTGTGTAGAGAGAAGTACCTCCAAGTATAATTAGGAAAGATTTACCCAATACTTTCGGAAGATTTTTCAATTTACTAATACAATCTGAAGTGTCTTTGACATATGAAGGAGGTGATGTCAGTAAAGGTTGTAACATTTGATCAATATATTTTGATATATGATCGTTATATGATCTACATGCAGAGATTATACGTCTACCAGGGTGTCCTAAATGTAATGATTTAGTATATGCCCTGAATGTTTTGGTACAATGTAAAATTGATGGGTTCGTGTTGTTTTGGGGAAAATGTCGAATTTATGATACATGGAGTAGTTGTTTCTGGATATTTCATTGATGCATTGACTTATTTTTGATTTAATTTCCTGAGAATGAATATCAGAAATTCTGTATAATATATGTTATGATTCAATTGTCGTTCTACTTCTTTAACGTACTCCTCCTTATTCGCAGATTATATAGTGCTAAGCTTATCGGCTTTATTAGTATTAATCCTTTTATCGTGCGATAAATTCAAACTTTTTTATGTTCATTCTGCCGTTAAGTTTCGGATAATGTCTTCACAGTCTATTACGTTTTGATTTGTAGATATTTACACTAGCGTCTGACTATTGATTTCAAAAAGTTGTATCTTTATGATTTCGTATTCCCTCGAATTTATGATAAATGTAGTAGTTGTTTCTGGATATTTCATTGATGCATTGACTTATTTTTGATTTAATTTCCTGAGAATGAATATCAGAAATTCTGTATAATATATGTTATGATTCAATTGTCGTTCTACTTCTTTAACGTACTCCTCCTTATTCGCAGATTATATAGTGCTAAGCTTATCGGCTTTATAATACTAATCCTTTTATCGTGCGAATGTAAAAGCACAACAATATGACTGGTCTACAGCACGTAATATGTTTATTACTAACTATATACCTTTTTTCCCTTATGTTGTGTCAAAAACAAAACAATATGACCAAATACTTGCAGAAGTCTTTCCCCAAAACGGTATAACCTCAACGCCTTTACCATAAATTACATTCACGTTCCGATATAGCCATTAATGCATCTGAAAGACACAACACACACACACACACACACACATGAATACCATTTCTATGGTCAGATAGCAGGTGTACTAACATTAATCTAGATCTGCCAAAATGGTTTAATTTTGGAGCATAAAACACATCAGGCAAAATTGGGTGAAACTTCTATTCTCAACTGGGAACAAATACCATTTTCCGGGTTTGGTATACGTTTTAGTATGGATATAAGTCATACGCTGAATATGAATTATGAGAAGAAGAAAAAATACAAACAAAGGTAACACTTGTTGAGTGAATATTCCGAAATAATGATGTACCCCTCTGATAGAATAGCAGAGAATTAAGAATTATCGTATTGTCTAAATTAAACTACCTATTATATACGTTCGATCCCATGGTAGCTAACACTTATCCTACGTGATGCCAGATACACCGAAAATATTGCTTACTGGCCGAAGTATTGAATTATTCCAATAAATTTTCCTTGAAAACGGTTTTCTCTCACAGCCATACAATTGATACAGATACAAATTTCCGGTAGATCCAGTATAAATATTTACCTCACAAAAATCGGTATATTGAATAATAACACGAGACCTTTGTGCAAAAACTGTCAGGAAATACTTGTTCATATTTTGTTTTTGTTTGTTTGGTTTTCTGTGGGGGGGGGGGAATGTTAACAAATGCAAAGATTGTTGCACATATTACGTAATTAAATAACATTTTTTTTTTTTTAAATTTCTCAGTCAGAGTCAGAAAAAGCAAAATCTAGTTTGGATGCCATTATAATTAACAACTCAATGTTTAGACATAAAACTAAGTGTGAGAAAAGATACCATGTTTAGAATCGTATACATGATATCTTAATATACAATATGGGACTGGGTAAACATTTCCTTTGAACACGGCAGTTTAGGAGATTTTCTTGGTTTCATTGAACCATAGACTTTATACTATATTTTACTTGCATTGATTATCAGTGCCATTACGAGCTAATACACATGTCTATATCAAAATCAAAATAATAGTATTTTGAGAGAGAGAGACAGAGTGTGTGTAAACATGTCAGAACTGTATGTTTCTTGTATAGTCACAACGTGATTGGTTTTAGTATATTTACATGTATACATTGCCTGAACATAATATGATGAATGCATAAATCGTATCCATATGAAATTAATATATATATATATATATATATATATATATATATATATATATATATATATATATATATATATATATATATATATCCAGTCTCCCTCTGTTTATCTCCCTCTCTCTTTTTATTTACTTTATATTTGCACTACTTACGACCATCTTTTATTAGGTAGCTTGTATACTGTTCCCTGACCTACAGTTACCCATGTACTGGGGAGATAAATAGACAAAGTACAAAACATTTTCCCCTTCACCTTTATAACTTGCCTCGCGAGCATTTTAATCATAAATTAGGAACTTATTAAAAATACATCGTTTTCAACTTTTGTTATTGCTGGTTTATAGAGGGAAACCGATTTTCAACAGTAACTAGATCGTTTCCATTTGTTTCCTTTTTTGTTTAAAGCGAAAGGTTTCTTTCCATAAAAACGTTCTAATGTGACAATAGTTAATATAAAACAATATAATGAGTCATTCTCCTATCTTAATGATCTATTCCAGTGGGATCTGACCGGCTAGAATCATCTACCAGTCTACGAGCATGCAATTATCTTTACGAGGTTAGTGTATGTACACTGGGTAAAACGTTTAACGTTGAATATATGGTGACTATGTGCATATTACGTCTAAATTACGAAGGAAATACAGTTTCAGACACATGCGTCAATGATCAGCAAATATACACTTTTCCTTCTTTCTCATAAAATCTTAATACTTTGTACAAGAGTTCTAGCTCACAAACTACTACTAAATTACTTGTGATATATACGGTTTGGTCTTTCTAATTACTTATCCCCAATGTGCCTAGGGGTATGCACTAGTTTCTCTCAGATTCCATATTAAATACAACATTTCGGAAAAAAAGATTTAAATATGATAATGTTACAACTTCTTTCATGTAGAACTGAATTACTATTTACTAGCAATATCGTATATGTTTCCACATTACGCATGTATATACGTTCTATTTTTTAGACAAGGAATAAGGTTAAAAATAGATTTAAAGGTTCTATCTTGTCTCAGAAGCTCGCTAATTGTTTCCAAATTGTAAAAAAACTTATTTCATTATACTTTCACTGATGTGAAGGTTTGTCTGTTGGTTTATATATATACATGCCAACACATATCACGTCTAGAAAGTATATTGCTAAATAAACACCATGCAGACAAATTCAAAATCATTATGGTAGATTATTCTTGTGGGTGGAAGCATAAAAAACAACATGTAGGCAGGTTTTTTTTATGGAGAAACAACACGTCATACAAATTTGAATGTATTTACTATCTGTTTAAATATGCTTATTTAACTGATTACAGTTTTTAATCAATATGTGTGCTCTCCTTTCTTTCAAAAGTTCTCCTGAACATACATTGAACATTCTACATTTAAAGATGCATTCTGATCAAACCTTTGTAAGGTGGAAATGGCTTGAACATAGGTCTCCAATTGATCACGTAAGCACGTAGGTCAGCAATAAGATTTTGCACCATGTACAATTATATAACTACATATTTTGTTGTATCTCGAATCTAGTATGTTTTCTTGAACTGGCGGTTTCCTGAAACTTGCAAAAGTTATATTCTCAAGTTGTATTAAATTAATGAGTTAGTATTAATTATTAGTTTAAATTAAATTAAAAACTAATACATTTATATGCGAACATTTCCATTTGACATTTTTTGTTTTGCAGAAGATTGGTACTGAAGACCATGCGTTTAATAAAGTGAGTTGATGGCAGGAAAACGTGACTGTGGTAACCTGGAGATTCCTTGTTACCTATGCGCAAAAAATGACAGTTTGCAGATTGCTTGATTTAAGATGCCGGGTTAGTTTTTTCCAGCCGGCAATTGATTTCTTTGGATTTTCTACTTGGTGTGCTCTAGGATTACATCATTGAACGTATGGCCGGGGAAATATAAATGTTCTGGCACTGGGCTCCGTCTGATTGGTTTTCCAGACATGCTAGTCTGGCCAAAGTTAAAGCCACTCTAAAGTAATGAACAAAATAGATGGGACATCGAAGCCTTGTGGAACCAAAGATGCAAGACGTGCAAACACATGAAGGAAGCAAACACATTTCCCATCAATGTCACAGGTAAAAAGTTAACTGTTTACAACCATAATATACTATACAACACAAGAAATGTGACCTACCCAATCACATGCAAGATATGCAGCACCCAATCTCACGACGCGACCCACCAAGTGTATTATAGCATATTCTAGCTTGGAATGCTTAGACCATCTAGTAGGCGGGTCTGGGCAGTTAAAACTCCTGCCTGACAAAATGGAAGCGAGCAAACACGCTTCTACACCAGAAAACAAGACAAAGTTTTGATCGTTTCTTGGATTGATAGGGTTTTACAGAAAATTCGTTCCGTTGACGGATTTAACTAGGAAAGGGTAATCCAATAGATGTTCTTGAGGTTCATGCCTTGAAAGCGATTTTAACTCTATTAAGGGAATGTTTATCAGTGCACCATTCCTAAATTTGCCAGAGTTGAATAAATCGTTCTTTTTGAGAACTGATATGTCCTACACGGGATTAGGAGCAGTTTTGCTACAGGAGCAAGAGGGGGTAAAGTTACTCATAGCTTATGCTAGTAGAAAATTGCAGTCTCGGGAGAACAAACTAATCTGTTATCGAAAAGGAGTGTTGGCACTAGTGTGGGGAATATGGAAATTTCACACGTACCTTTTCGGAAGGGAATTTTTTCTTGAAACGGACAATCAGCCTCTCATGTAATTGAACAAAGTTAAAGTCGCCAACCATATCATTTCCAGATCGAGGCGATTCGAGGTTCGGAAAATGTAGGGGCCGATTATTTTAGCAGAGTGTTGTTTGCATATATGTTTTACCATTGTATTCAGGTATCATAAATAATAAGATTCAGTTTGTACTGTTTTTCTGTTCACATTCCGTGATTTTATAAAAGTGTTTCTACTAATTTAGGGCGAGATATTGTGACGGAATTGTATATAGTAAAATATATATGCATCATATCTCTCTCTCTCTCTCTCTCTCTCTCTCTCTCTCTATATATATATATATATATATATATATATATATATATATATATATATATATATATATGACTGCAGGGAGAAACCCAATTATCTCGAGCACTCGGGTTTCGTTGCCGCGTACAGCGCTACCCGAGGGTGATTTATTTTTAGACTTTAACTATTTCATAATATTGAATTCGGTGCATCCTATTTTGCACGCGCAAAGTGACTGCAGTGAGAAATCCAATTACCTCGAGTATACAAATTTAATAAAACAAACTGTACCACAAAAACGTTACCAAGAAAAGATTTTACCTAAAAGAATACATTTAAACAAAATCAAATGTAATAAATAAAAAACCAATGTGTAGATAGACAAACGTATGCAAGGATATAAAAATTCACACACATACACACAGTCATACAACCATAAAATCCTGCAATTCTGCTTATAACCATATATGCTTATATCCATCCCTACTTACCCAAAGTGGGGTGAAAGGGAAGGGCATGAGTGCTGACACTTACACTCGCACTCAAACATACTATCACAAATAGTATGCTAGAATACATTAACAAATACAATTATAATGGGAATTTAGGTTTCTATTGAAGATACAAATGCATATAAATAGACATGCATAAAACAAAAATAACACATAGTTTGGTATTTTTTAGTAGCATCTCTGTGTCTAGAGATCTCTGTGGCAGAATATGTTATAATTATTTTCAATTATTATTTTATTCTTTTCATCCAGTTTAATTTCCCCCACAAAGTGATTAATATTTGTAAATAAATCCGGGCTTATGGGATCGTAATATATATAATATATATATATATATATATATATATATATATATATATATATATATATATATATATATATATATAAATTCTTCTTGGATTCTTGGTGGTTAGTGTCTGTATGGTCGTCGGTGATTTTTTAGACCGAAGACGTCCCGTGCTACTCACGTGGCAAACACTAATGTTATTTATTTATTATTAATTATTAAAATATTGTGATACTTAATTAAAATGTATGCATAATGCTCACTTTAGTACTTAAATGTTCTCCTGTGCGCAGGACATATGAAATAAGTAACTTTTACACCCAAAGGAGGACGGAGCAGTTTTATTTTCACACCTTTGTCCACTATCATAGTTTTTAAAAAAATTCTACATTTACTGCGAATACAAGGTACTGTGTTATTCTTGTGTGTTTTTACTTCGTCATTTTGCATACACGAGATTTTGTGTCATACTTGTTGAACATTGACTGTACTATTTGTTAAAAAAATGAACTTTTTTTTATTTTGGAACGTTTCCTTCTTATGCAAATAGATTTTGGCTTTAGTCAAATGGATACCATAGACACATCATGTAAATTTACTCTGTTTTATTTTTTTTTCTATAATTGCGCCTTTTTTCATCTGGTATTATGTAATTTTCATCAATAGTACAATCTACAGCTTTTTTTTCTCGAGTGTAAACATAACATTAAACATAGTTATCTTACCGAAGTCACGGACAATTACATAATATATTAACATTATCAACCATGTTGATATTCCATAATGCCTAATACTGAATGATACTTTATATTGGTTGCTTTCTTTTTTACGTCATTTAGATTCACATAATCGCTTATTAGAATCAAAGTATTTGTTCCTCGTTATATAATAATGAGGAATTCTAACCATTTATCTAATTATCACCAGGCTCTATTACAATTACATTATCGTCTCCAAAATGTAAATGTTGTCATTGTAAGTGTTATTCTACATATATTTTGATCAAGTATTATACAATAAATGAAGTCCAAACTTTGTTTTCCACAACTCATAACACCACATATAAGCATAATATCAGTTTTATTTAAGTTCTTTGAGTTACCAAATCATAATATACATTAGATGGTTGTTCTGAATATATACCGGCGCAGCAGAAGCAAAGTAAATATGCATTATATGTGTATTCATGTTTTCTTTTATGTTTATCTGCAGACGTATTCCCTGTTGCATATTAGCTAACTTGTACCCTGTTCCATGCAATGTCATGGTGTGTACTGCTGATTGTCAACCATAGACAGTGGTGATCCGTGTAAATATTGTTTACATTATTATTACTAATTTTAATGTGTGTGTGCGTTTCATAGCAAAACATATTTAGTTGCTTCTCTAAATTATTGAGTTAATTTAATACCTTTCGAATAAAATATGTTTGATAATCCTTACAGAGTAATCATTACTTTTTTATTCCTAGATTCAAATAATTCCTATAATTAGTTTATGTTATTCTTATTAAGTGTCAAGACTTATGTTAGGCTCATTCTTGATGAATAGAGTATGACATGTGTAATGTAGTACTGCCAAGTATATACAAATGATCTCTCTCTTTTGATACAATCATACAAGAAATACATTGGGTGTATGAACGTATCTTTTACATACTTTGCCACAAGTTCTGATGTAATCATATCTTACAGGAGACAAATATTTTCCAGTTCATAATATTGGCTCGTACCTTGTATCGCTTCAGATGCTGTTGCTTGTATACTTGTAAATCTAAAGTCCTGTATGATAAAAAGGATGGAAGGGGCAATGGGCTGTCAGTATTTGAAAATCGAGTGGAATTCCAATTTTCTTTTCGCATGCGATACACTAATTAGCTTCAGTACACGTGCCTTTTGTTGTGTGTTTCTTTTGCGCCTGACCAGCTCCTGATCATAACTTACTCAGTCTTTAGTTAATTATGCTTTGCTCTATCTTAATTGTTCTCACATACGTTGTAGTCATACATCTTTAAACTGCATGCAAGTAATCGTTCAGTCTAAGCATATCATTACTGTCATTCTTTCTTCATTACTTCCACTGGAGTCAAACACCTAAACATACAATTATTTCCTGAGAATGCTAATGGAATATAAATTAATACAACGAGCATTACTAATGATTGTGCCATATATTTAATGATATTGCATGTTTGTGTTATATCTAATACGACAAAATAACTAAAACAAAATCTTAGTATACGACAAGGGTTAGATTTAACTGTAAAATAAACAGTGTTGTTGTACTCCTAAGGAATATAATTGTATTGTTTATTATATCATATTCTAGTTTGTTTATAATTTCTCTTGTATTTTCAGGGTGTAAGAAAGAAATTGGTCATATAACAATAATTCAACATAAAAAAGAAACCAAGGGTAAATATTTTGCTGTATATTTATGTTGAACCAAATGCATACAAACCCGATTTCTTACTCTTACATATATATTGACTGACGTCTTCAGCAAACTGTAATGGAGCATAGTCAAATCCATAAGTAGCAGATAATGTTTGTGACGATGTCAAAACTGAGAATATATCCAATAGATCGTATAATGTGGGACTAGAATATATTTCATATGAATGTGGATCAATATCTGTTTTACCCCTAAGAGGATCTTTTAAAGTATTATGAAAATCAAAACACCACGTATTTAGATGTAGTTCATCATCATCAACATCGAATGTATTTAATTTGTTATTATAATCATTCAAACGTGTATTAATATCATCAATTCCAGGAGTCGTCAGATCCATATCTGCGTAAATAATGTAAAATTTATGATTTAACTGTATACATTTTGTCTCGTAGTGCTAAAGTCTTTTATTGATGCCAGTATTATTTTGTATAATTTCATATGTTTTTGTTTTCATCCTTGCTTCTATTTAAGAAAAATAAAACTCGTTTTAATTGCCTTACATGTACCAGCAATCCCACGACATTGTTTTCGCCTATTAAGTTACTAATTTTATTTACTATTTCATCCAACTGATTTACATTTCCTTGTGCAATTCCAATAATTTAAAAAAATTCTTTATCTGTATACGCCCTACTTTCTGTTAGAACTTGTTATCTTATAGCAGATCAATTATTAATGATAATTAGCAAATCATTTTCCTTTACAAGTTTTATTTTATCGATTAAATCAGTAAATGATAAATCGTACGTTGTTTTCATATATATGACAGAGCTTTCAATCACATTAACCTTTTATATAAGTCAACACTATTTATATTGACTGCTTCGAAATCATTCTTTCTTTGTAATTGTGAAAGACTATTACGAACAATTATTAGTTTATCTTCCATTTCTTTCACACGAGCTTTACACTTCTCCAGCGGTTGAAGTTCTAATTGTAAAGTATTGTACTTTACTGAATATATCTTTATTTCATACTCGTTACTTTCTAAGGCTGATATTTCAACAGTTATCCTTTCTTAAATTGGTTTCAGGTATTGCTGTATGTTTTCTTCAGGTCTTATGTCTTCTTCCAATCAAACAGGGTGTAAAGTTTGTAAAGCATCTGAGATAGTAACTGATCTCTTGGTTAAGGTATCAGGAGCATCTGAAACATTCTTCTTGCTTTCATCTATTTGCTTCTGAAGTTTTTAAATTTTAGTCTCCTTTTATATACAATCTAATTTGTTTTCATAACCAACTACAAAAATCGATTATATATAACGAAATTTATAACTTTCGATCTCTCTGTTCTATAGGGTCTTATAAATCTATTCAGTTCTCAAAAAGACATTCCTTCCTCATCTATGAAAAAGGGTTCACCGTTCCTCGGGTTTCAATTTAAGTAACAAGAAGTATATGCAGGCCACGAAATTTGAAGCCCACGAAAATAGCGTGATTAACAGTATATTACATAATCTATTACATTGTCATAACCAACTAGAAATCTATTATCTGTAATGAAATGTATAACTTTCCATCTCTGTTGTCTATATGGTTGGATAAATCCACATACTTCTTTCTCAAACTGTTCTTCGAGATTCGGGCTCGGCCAACGTGGTATGTTAGAAAGCTTGTCAGTAGCTTCCCGTGGGTCGGTGGTTCTTCCCGGGGTTTTTCCAGGCTCTTCCTCCACTACATATACTGACCGCAATGTATAACCTAGCATGTGCTGAAAAATGGTGTTAGACCCCAAAAAAACACACAAACACAAAAAAAAGAAATGAATCATTCCTAAAATACACGACACTTATAGTGTGATTGACAGTGTGTATCTGGCCTACGGTGCACTGTGAGTACACAGGCACTGATACTGTGACAGGAGTGAAATATGTGACCCACGGCACTTTGCTTTGTTTACAGTTCAGCCCTTTCAAATAATGTCAGATAACCTATGACAATAAATTGACTGTTTGCTTGTCTAAAATGATACGTTTGATTAACATATGATTTATTTAGATCTGGACACAATGAAAAGTTTGATACTGAAAAGCATATGTGAACAATGCATAGGGAAATACTTGTTTACCGAGTGCTTGTGGACCAACGATCTTTTGGTTCCATGTTTAAGAAATCTTGCTCATGAGGCAAGCTTTCTCAGACAGATAGCCAGTCTGGAAAACGGTCTCCAAGTACACTCACTCCATCTTACGACAGACATGAGGGATAGGCGAGTTATTGTGATAGCTATATATATGAAGATAACTCTAACGTTATGGGTACATTGATTGCACTTGGAATACGCCTAAATACGTTCCGAAAACAGTGTGAAATGTATATGAAATGATCTTTTTGACTCTTTTCTCCTTTACGATTAATAACTTTGTGAAACAGTATAGCCCGTGAACACTACACCAACACTATTCTCCAAAAAACTATTACTTCTGATAAATGTGTTGTGGTTTTGATAATTACTCAGATCCTGAATTCTTGAAAAGGCAGGTAAAATGACCAATAACTCCGACAAAGTGAACAAAAGAGCAACAAACACTAGAGAAGAAACCGATTGGTATTTTGTGTTAAACGAAAACCAAGTAAGAAGAACAAATATAGGAGAGAATTTTGAAACCAAATCGGTGCAATGACCAGACAGAAAGACGAATGCAGTGATCACGTTACATTATCGCAAGAAAACAATTTTCTTGGACCAGTTTTTTAAATATTGCACACAGATGGGCTTTCATAGGAGAGGTTGGGAGCGGGGATATACATCTTCGTAATACAGCATTTCGCTTTCATGCGACCTGCAACCTGCCGCTTGTTCTGTTTTAAAAAAAACAAGAACAGTATATGGTACAGCTAATAGCATAACTAATGTAGAAAAAATGAAAAATATTATATAATGAAAAGTATATACTTGTTTTGAGAGGACCTTTTTATTTATGTATATATGTATATACATATATATATATATATATATATATATATATATATATATATATATATATATATATATATGTTTGTGTGTGTGTGTGTGTGTGTAAAATACACCAATTGGGGAAATAGCAAACATTAATTTAATGCAGGCAGAAATAGCCTTCCCGCTCTCTGTGTTAACTTCGTTTGACTTGACATATACCTACTGGGTACATATGTGAAACCGAGTGTATTGGTTTCAGTTTAGATTTGTCGCCAGAGAATAAGATGTATATAATTGTTTTGCTGATGGATATAACATTGACAAAGTAGGTAGGGTTGTTCATATATTTGGTGATAATGAATGAGAACTTTTGAAAGAAAGGAGAGCATACAGATTGAATAAAAACTGTAAACAGTTAAAGAAGCATATCTAAACAGATTGTAAATACATACAAAATTGTATGACGTGTTGTTTCTCCATACAGAACCTGCCTACACGTTTTTTTGTTATGCTTCCACCCACAAGAATAATCTACCATAATGATTTTGAAATTGTCTGCATGGTGTTCTTTTAGCAATATACTTTCTAGACGTGATAGGTGTTGGCATGTATATATAAGCCAACAGACAAACCTTCATATCAGTGAAAGTATAATGAAATAAGTTTATTTTACAATTTGGAAACAATTAGCGAGCTTCTGAGACACGGTACAACCTATAAATCCATTTTTAACCGTATTAATTGTCTAAAAAATAGAACGTATATACACGCGTAATGTGGAAACATATACGATATTGCTAGTAAATAGTAATTCAACGTTAGAAAACGACGAAAGATATGCTCTGCAGCTCAGTTCTAACTGAAAGAAGTTTTAACATTATGTTATTTAAATCTTTTTTCCGAAAACGTTGTATTTAATATGGAATCTGAGAGAAACTAGTGCATACACCTAGGCACACTGGGTATAAGTAATTATAAAGACCAAACCGTATATATCACAAGTAATTTAGTAGTAGTTTGTGAGCTAGAACTCTTGTACAAAGTATTAAGATTTTATGAGAAAAAAGGGAAAGTGTATATTTGCTGATCATTGACGCATGTGTCTGAAACTTTATTTCGTTCGTAATTTAGACGTAATCTACACATAGTCACCATATATTCAACGTTAAACGTTTTACCCAGTGTACATACACTTACCTCGTAAAGAGAATTGCATGCTCGGAGACTGGTAGATGATTCTAGCCGGTCAGATCCCACTGGAATAGATCATTAAGATAGGAGAATGACTCATTATATTGTTTTATATTAACTATTGTCACATTAGAACGTTTGTATGGAAAGAAACCTTTCGCTTTAAAAAAAGGAAACAAATGGAAACGATCTAGTTACTGTTGAAAATCGGTTTCCCTCAATAAACCAGCAATAACAAAAGTTGAAAACGATGTATTTTTTTAATAAGTTCCTAATTTATGATTAAAATGCTCGCGAGGCAAGTCATAAAGGTGAAGGGGAAAATGTTTTGTACTTTGTCCATTTATATCCCCAGTACATGGGTAACTGTAGGCCAGGGAACAGTATACAAGCTACCTAATAAAAGATGGTCGTAAGTAGTCCAAATATAGTGTAAATAAAAAGAGAGAGGGAAATAAACAGAGGGAGACTGTATATATAGTATATATATATATATATATATATATATATATATATATATATATATATATATATATATATATATATATATTAATTTCATATGGATACAATTTATGCATTCATCATATTATATTCAGGCAATGTATACATGTAAATATACTAAAACCAATCACGTTGTGACTATACAAGAAAAAAACAGTTCTGACTTCTTTTCACACACTCTCTATCTATCTATCTATATATCTCTCTCTCTTTCTCAAAATAATGTTATTTTGATTTTGATATAGACATGTGTATTAGCTCGTAATGGCGCTGATATTCAATGCAAGTAAAATTTAGTATATAGTATAAAGTCTATGGTTCAATGAAACCAAGAAAATCTTCTAAACTGCCGTGTTCAAAGGAAATTTTTACCCAGTCCCATATTGTATATTAAGATATCATGTATACGATTCTTAACATGGTGTCTTTTCTCACGCTTAGTTTTATGTCTAAACATTGAGTTGTTAATATAATGGCATCCAAACTAGATTTTGCTTTTCCTGACTCTGACTGAGAAATTTAAAAAAAAATTGTTATTTAATTCGGTAATATGTGCAACAATCTTTGTATTTGTGAGCATTCCCCCCCCCCCCCTACACACACACACAAACCAAAGAAACAAAAAACAAAATATGAACAAGTATTTCCTGACAGTTTTTGCACAAAGGGCTCGTATTATTATTCAATATACCGATATTTGTGAGGTAAATATTTATACTGGATCTACCGGAAAATTTTATCTGTATCAATTTTATGGCTGTGAGAGAAAACCGTTTTCAAGGAAAATATATCGGAATAATTCAATACTTTGGCCAGTAAGCAATATGTTCGGTGTATCTGGCATCACGTAGGATAAGTGTAAGCTACCATGGGATCGAACGTATATAATAGGTAGTTTAATTTAGACAATACGACAATTCTTAATTCTCTGCTATTCTATCAGAGGGATACATCATTATTTCGGAATATTCACTCAACAAGTTTTACCTTTGTTTGTATTTTTGTTTTCTCATAATTCCTATTCAGCGTATAGCTTATATACATACTAAAACGTATATCAAACCTGCAAATGGTAATTGTTCCCAGTTGAGAATAGAAGTTTCACCCAATTTTGTCTGATGTGTTTTATGCTCCAAAATTAAACCATTTTGGCAGATCTAGATTAATGTTAGTACACCAGCTGTCTGACCACAGTAATAGTATTCATGTGTGTGTGTTTGTGTATGTGTGTTGTGTCTTTCAGATGCATTAATGGTTATATTGGAACGTGAATGTAATTTATGGTAAAGGCGTTGAGGTTATACCGTTTTGGGAAAAGACTTCTGCAAGTATTCGGTCATATTGTTTGTTTTTGACTCACATAACGGAAAAAAGGTATATAGTTTGTGATAAACTTATTACGTGCTGTGGACCAGTCATATTGTTGTGCTTTTACATCCTCTATAGGGAATACCAAATCATAAAAATAAAACTTTTTGAAATCAATAGTCTGTCGCTAGTGTATATATCCACAAATCAAAACGTAATAGACTGTGAAGACATTATCCGAAACTTAACGGCGGAATGAACATAAAAAGTTGGAATTTATCGCACGATAAAAGGATTAATATTAATAAAGCCGATAAGCTTAGCACTATATAATCTGCGAATAAGGAGGAGTACGTTAAAGAAGTAGAACGACAATTGAATCATAACATATATTATACTGAATTTCTGATATTCATTCTCAGGAAGTAAAATCAAAAATAAGTCAATGCATCAATGAAATATTCAGAAACAACTACTCCATGTATCATAAATTCGACATTTTCCCCAAAACAACACGTACCCATCAATTTTACATTGTACCAAAACATTCAGGGCATATACTAAATCATTACATTTAGGACACCCTGGTAGAAGTATAATCTCTACATGTAGATCATATAACGATCATATATCAAAATATATTGATCAAATGTTACAACCTTTACTGACATCACCTCCTTCATATGTCAAAGACACTTCAGATTGTATTAGTAAATTGAAAAATCTTCCGAAAGTAGTGGGCAAATCTTTCCTAATTATACTTGGAGGTACTTCTCTCTGCACAACTGGACCACATTCTGATGGTATTGAAGCTTGTAAATACTACCTTAATAAAGATGAAAGTACGAGTAGATTTTTCAGAGAAAACATTTGTGATTTAATGAATATTGTTCTTGAAAATAACTTTTCTTTTCTTCAATTTGGTGGTAGGAACTATATTTAAAAGGTAAGTACAGCAATGGGTAGTCCTGTGACTTTCTTCTGCTTCGCTCTTCATGAGAAAATTGAAACATGACTGCTTTAGTAAATGCCTTTTGAAACCAGATTTGTGACCAAGACCTATAGATGACATTTGTATGATCTGGAGTCATTCATTAAAGAATCTCCTCTATTTCATAGACTGTTTAAATACTGTTCACCCTAATATTACATTTCCGGTCAATGTGTCGACAAAGAAAGTATAATTTTTGAACGTATTTGTCGCTAAGAAAGAAAGTAACGATATAACAACTAGTGCACATGATAACATCACCAAATGTTTATCAAATATGTTGAATATTCGTCGTGATCTCCAAAATCATGAACAGACGTAATACCGTGCAGTAAATTTGAGCGATATAGAATAATTATTTATCATGATAATGTTTTCAGAAATTCTTTGACAGAATTACGCCAACCGTTTTTGAACATAAATTATCCTATATATATATATATATATATATATATATATATATATATATATATATATATATATATATACATATATATTAATTCTGCTTTCGTAAAGGCAACTTCCCTTACATAACTTGATTCAATGAAATGTACAAGTCAGGGACAAAGATGTCAATAGTATTCCTTGTAATGTAAATGTTAAATCATTTAAAAAATGCGCACTTACCTTGTTTATAAAAAAACAAAGAATCTCAAAGCTGTGGTTCTTTGTTCTAAATTAATAAAGAAATCATGCACGAGTAGATCATCAACTAAATGTAATAGATGCAGATGTACAACTTCAAATGGGAGTGTTTGATAACTTGTAAAACGTGTGACATATGGCATGTTGGACAAACCCTTCAGTTAGTGTCTAAGCTCATGAACAAACATAGATTGACATATATACCTTTACTGATCCGCATATTTAATCTCATCTCGCCAAACAATTTAATGACGACTTCCATAAGTTACAAGATTTTTGACATTGTTAATTCTCAAATGAAACACTTGTTAAAAAAAAACATATTGGATTAACCGCCTAGATAAAGTCTATTCCAAAGGTTGAAATACTAAGATTATATATAGACCATATTAATTGACCCATTTAAAACATTTGGTCTTTACTTTTCCCCTCTTCTATTATATATATATATATATATATATATATATATATATATATATATATATATATATATATATACATATAATGTAAACTCCCCAACCCAAACACTGACACTGGAACTGAACATGCATAGCTTTATTTATTATTTTGCAGAAAGGAAATACAAATATCAATATTAAAGTTGTGTGCAATTTAAAAATGTATATCATTCTCTATGATCTCGTTTGAAAACTATTTGTTTATCAAAATTAATAGAAACACTTTCGCCATATAATTTCTTAATGTAATATGTTGTACTATCAATTATACAATCTTAAAAGCTTTGTACGGAGCTCAATTCAACATTTGTTTTTAAATTGAACGTATAAAAAAAAAACATATTGGTTTCTCCGTTTCGATACTGTCAGGTTCAAATTTTAAGATTTTGTATTAGCTTCATTAGTTGATAAATTCATAATGTTTAATACATTATACATACTTTTGCATTATGTTTAATCAAGTATGCATACTAAAAGGACAATAGAACTGTTTCTTTCTATTTTTGTTATATATGTTATACTGTTATAGACATATGCAGCTTAATGATCCAGTTTTATGTATCTTTCAATGTATCATTTGTCCATGATTTTTTATACATCAAAGACACTGAGAAGGCAATGATCCAGAATCACGTACAGTGTCAATTTTGTGGCGATTCTTGGAAAATCTTGATAGTTAAGTTAGTACTTAACATACACATACGCAAAACATTGTAAAGAAAACAGAGATATGTGACGGACGAAGTTAACCGTACCTAATGGAAACATACACATCATTTAAACAATATTTTAAAAACAAAAGCAAGTTTTATTGGCACCTATCGTTGACTCACACACCGATAAGCCATGCTGCTAACCAACTTGGGTTCCTCTTGTGACGACACGAGGTCTTGTTTATAGGCCTGTTTAAAAAATTCCCTCTGCTGTTTCCGTAGAGGTTGCATGTAGCTTGTAGTTCCATAGCCATATATCACAATCCAGCGAATGAATGTGCGTCAAATCTTCGAGGTGCACGTGTGATGTCTAACAAATTAAGATTTCCGAGTGTAGAGTGTATCATTTTGGTCTACGATTCACGCTAAAACTCATTTTGTTTATGTAATTTTATTTATAACGTTAATCTCTTAGAAAGCAAAGGGGTTTAATGACGTAAACAATTATATGAATTCAGTCTGAAGAAGCACTAAAGCAAAACCTATCACAGATTGTACGTTTTTGTGTTGTCTATTATAAATATTTCTCTTCATGAAGTTATTTATAGCCTCAGTAAACCGTGTATATATTAGCAATAATTAGAAAATGGGGGCTCCACTTGTGAGAGTAGCTGGGAAATACAGTTTTGTAAAGTGTGGACTACGTCACAGGTTAACACAGCGATGTTATATACAGTCCAAATCGAAACATTTCAACATAGCCCGAACATGCACATCATTAAAAGTGATAGTGAAAGTCAGTTGGCGGTCGTAAAATAGTGACGTAGTTGTACACATGAAAACGTTACGTAAAAGACAGAGTTGTTAAATAGATATATCAACGTTTGTACATCTAAAAGTTGTAGTTAAATATATTGAACTATCCTTTCTTGAATATATCAAATTCAAGTCTTCAATACTTGATATACCAGCAAAAGTGACACCAATAATTACAACCTTTTTTATACGTCTTCAAACAAGAAAATAATTAAGGAAGACAGAATTTGAAATAAATTACCATTAAAACCCATGGAGATTCATTTAAACGAAATGGCAATGAGTATAGGTTTTACGGTGGTAACAATCCAGATTTATGTGTATTCTTCAATCAAATTTAATCATATTTTCACAAGATTATCATTCGAAAAACACGACAGTTTGGCTCAATGAAAGCTCAGATGGACTTAATGATCACACTTACGAATCGTCATAATTATGATGGAGAACAAGTTGAATAAATACAATTTAGCACAGTTACATGCATTGAAAATATAGCATAGAGGAGAAATTTAAACGACAGAAATCCACATGGAATACTTCACACAAAAGTTGGACAGAAAATAATATAGTAAGTAAGAATTCTAGTATTATACATTATATTTTTGTTGTTCTTTTGGATTAAAATGTGTGGATAAAATGAAAGTTTTCAATCTGTAATTAGATGATTAATGTTGGCATGTATCTATGCTTATCGTAAATTATTAATTCAGATGGATTGTAATTGTGCTTAAAATTTAAAGCACATATAATTGCAAAGACTAAACTAAGTTAAATTATTATATACAAATATGTTTCACAACATTTTCATTTGAATGAAGGAATGAAATAAATATTCTTTAAATCTAATTTCGTGATAATTGTATTATTCTTTTTTTCATTTTCAATAATACTAATAATTAAATAATACACGCTCTTTACATTTCCTCTCTATCCTTACTGATCTGAAAGCACATCGATTTAGGCAGTTAGTTTAACCTAAGGTTATATTTTTTTGAAAGATAATTAGATGATTCAGATAAAATAAACACATGTGAAAATATAATATTTTATTACTGTAAATAAGTTACATGTTCATTGAATTCATAAATGTGTTTAAGTGTCAATTGTCAGGAACGAAAATACAGAGACTGTTTTCATATATAGCATCACACCCGGAAGTCCTGGAACATGACTAAGTGTGGCACGCTGCGGCTTATACCTGCAAAAATACAAGGAATTATCTAATTTACTGCGATCTCCATTTCTCCAATGAATCGGGGAGATTTTAACTTAATACATTTTAAATAAGACATAGTGTAGAATAATTGTAGTTGGCATAATCATCATCATTATCATCATCATCATCGCAGTTAGGATCATAATTTAAAGCCGAACATACTGCAACATTTAAAGTTTAACTAACTAATAACTGAATTTTAAAAAATAAAGTTGTATTAATACATTTAATAAATAAGTCCTAAGGGATTTATTTTTTAATTGTTTGCTGTTTAACGGAACATCAATACATACAAGGTTATATCGTGCACAGCAAAGTGAGTGAGGTTAATTGTGAAAGACGTCCCTTGACTGGTCTGAGCAGGATTCATACCTGCATCATTATGGCTATTCTGGTCGTCTAGCAAACGTGCCGCCATGTTCCCAACCGATTTTCGAACATTTTTAAACACACCTTCTTTTAATACACCAATGCGAATATTAATATATATATATATATATATATATATATATATATATATATATACAAATATATAATATTGCAAAACCGACCAAATGGTTTTGTCATCACTTTGTGATTATTTCATATTCTGCTGTTAGAAAATACCATCTGAGTCAAGTGAGTTGGGAAAATAATGCGGATTGACTGCCTCTTCCACCAAGTCTGAGCAGGATTCGAACCTACATCCATATGATTGCGAGTCTGTGCCGCTGTGGTCCCAACCCTAAGTAATATACTCACACGATTCTTTAAGACGTCACTTGCTTCGGTCGAACGTTTTTGAAACACACTTTCCTTTAATGCACCACTGCAACAATATACATATATATATATATATATATATATATATATATATATATATATATATAAATATATATAAATACATATAAATACATATATGTGTGTGCGTGTCTGTGTGTGTGCATGTGTGTGTGCGTGTGTGTGTGTGTTACAAAAAAACTAATATCCTTACTTTGCATTAATAGTCATCTACCTGTTGTTATTTTGATTGAATTGCAAAGATAACATGTGACTGCTTAAATTATTACATTTAGTGTGAAGTATTCTAAAAAGTGCTAAACAGTTTTTTTATCACATCTGATCATAATTCACTTATTGATTATGTCAAATATTTTTGTGGGAAAACACCATCTGTTAAATGAACTTCTTATAACCTTGGAGGCTAGTCGTACTTCCGGAGGGAGGGAGAGAGAGAGAGAGAGAGAGAGAGAGAGAGAGAGAGAGAGAGAGAGAGAGAGAGAGAGAGAGAGAGAGAGGGAGAGCGAGAGAGAGAGAGAGATTACCTTGTTTTGTCCACAGATTGTTCCTCCAGCCGCACTGTAATATTTCTTCAGGCATTTACCCGTTTTTGGATCGGTACATGCCATTACACGACATATCTTTTCAGGTTTGATCTTTTAAAAATATAACGTAAAATGACTTTTAGGTATTCAGAATGTCTGAATGGTGATCCTTGAATAATGTACGACTGTTTGTGCTTTCTTTAAAGATGCTATAGATGTTTCCATTTTGACATTCACTGGTGCCTTACAATCTGATATTGTTTTTTTAAATCGCCTTTAGTTGTGTCAAAATTGATACAAACTGAATATATATTAGTTGAAATTGGTTGCATCATATGGAATTTATTTTGTACCATGTAGTAAAATAAATAAATTAGTCATTTACTTAAATCTAATATATCAGTATAGAAAATTCGATCTTTTTGTTAGCCATACTCACAAAGATTATTTTCTTACCCATAATTGCTATTTTTACAAATGACAGATCTTTCGGTGGTTTTTCATATTTCATTTCATATGTATATATTTTCTCGTTTGTTCCTTTTCCCCAGGTTTTCCATTTGTCTTCTAAATACAGCATTATTTATCAACTTGATGATGTCCTCCTCAAAATAGTTGGTTGCTTTTGTCTCAAACCGGATGTGTGATTTAAGCCAAATGTGCTAATTGAAAAGCTGCACTTTTTATAATTTTGTTAATTTGAAGCCTAATTGACAGCTAAGCTCGCGATTTTGATAATGAATGATGTATTTTGTTTTACATTTCAGCACGTACAACAAGTTAGCTACGGTTGTCTTAGTTTTTCTTTTTTCTTTGAATTTTCTTTCTTGTGAGGCAAATTATTTGCATTGGGAGTAAGTTTTCCGGGTGCAAAGGGATTAATCACTAAAATAATCATGGAAGCTTTTTTGAGTTTCCAAATCAAATATCTAAGCACACTGTATCATTATCATTAGGGATGTTTAAAAATTGTGTAAAATTTGTTAATTTTTTTCTTCATTTTTATCTACCCATTTAATTTATTTCATTTTTCCATCCGTCCGAAGTATTTTACCGGTAAATGTTGGAACATTGCCCACTATATAAATTATTGACATAGAGATACATTTTTAATTATTTTGATTATTATCATCTCACTTTCCATCATGTTTAATTTTACCATCTTATTCTGCATATAATTCATTTTTTGCTTTTGCGTATTTTTTAATAACAATAATAATCTAATCAAGAATAATATTTGGAATCATTATAAATATGTCACGATCTCACGAAAGTTCTAAATCTACCGTGATGTCTTCAAACTTGTATCATGTGCAATACACAAAGCGCTGCAATAATGCGCTTGGTATAGCTTGTAGTTGTTGATACACTCATTTGTAACTTCCTCAAAAATGTCGCATAACAGTAGGGTGACATTCTTGATAGAGATTGTCATCACATCATATACAATCCGATACTCATGAGTTGAGATGTTTGAATTGAAGATTAATGAATGAAAAACGTGAATATATGTTGTTTCATAGAATATATTAAGGCATATAAGTACTCATATAACTGTATGTTGAATGTTTTAAAAAATGTTTTATTATGCAATGGCTAATAAAAGCCTGTCCCAGAAACATAAAGCTATTTACAAATGTAATCGTTCTTTTTACAGAAACTTTATTACAATTCGTTTTCCATCCAAGCTACAATGCAGTCCGTGTCTGCACGAAATGGATTTTTCATATGTGCTTGGAATAATGTTTGCATCATTTCCAGGATATTTTTTAACTAGCTTAATAAAGAGGCTATGATCATATCAATACATGTTCTGAGTGAACACATATATGGATTTTATAGATCAGTTCAATAGTTTACTGAATTTTTAGATTGTGTTTCTCCTCCAGTGTTGTAGCAAAACAAGTTCAAAATGACAATAAATATCCTACTGAACTTTTTAAGCTGAAGACGATATATGTTTAATCTAAGAAAATACTCATCTTCTGGCATACTATCGACAATATTTTATATGCTAAAACACATTAGTTTGTTTTTCGTTTAATTTATTTTTTCTCTTGCAGTAATTATAGCATTTGTTGTATTTGTACTTTTTGTATTTTATTTTATCTATACGATTTAGTACAAGCATAGATTTTATTTGAACGTAATGGTACATTTATGTTCCATCTAAAATTGTCATCATATCAATGTGCTAACCGCATTCCTTTTCTAGCACTTTAGCCACGATTGTATTTGTTGTCTTTATAACTTCGACGTCAGTCAAATTCATTGTCAAATTTGTTGATATCTTCAATCGTTATCGGACATCTATCAAACCAACAGCAGAACTTGTTTTCAATATATTTTGTTCGATTGTTTAGAATGTATTCGATTGAATTCGAAAAACATTTATCATCATTGTTTTTTATGTTTAAATCCATTAAGGCAAAATATATTTCTGTCCCACCAATTATTGGTTTCAATTTATTAATGTTTAAATTAAAGTCATTTATATCATCAAGTCTCCACCTAGTATTCACAATGCAATTTTTAGCACACTGAGTGTTTAGATTGTCGAACATATCATTTAATACAATTCCCAAATGGTGAACTATTTATCTAAATTGTGTTGAGCAATGAAACGTTTTTATTTTTTTATTTTTTTCTTCTTGACCTTTTGACAATAGAGACAAATTTTAAGTTAAAGCTGTACCCTTACATGTTATGATTTGTACAAAGTTATGCCGCTAATTTACGCAATGTCAGGTTGACTCTGAAACTAAAAGGTACAAATCTTACTTTTTACCTCCTGTACATTTATATGAATTAACGTTCGGTTTTAAGGCAGAAAATCTCTTAATTTGTATTTACTGCAGCAAGCGATCTTTTTCAAGTTGTAAACGTTTCTCTCTACGTTACAAATATTTCTCTCTATAGCGCAGACGTTTCTCCGCACATCTCTGTCTCTCTATATTTCTATCGATATCTCTCTCTATTTCATCTTGCATTTCTTTTGATTAGTCGTTTTCTTTTTGTTTTTATTATTCACTCCTCGTTAGTTATTTTACTTCTTTAAGATAAGAAAGTATTTTCATAATTATATCTAATATATATAAAAATACCTACCTCAAATCGTCGAAAGTCTATTGTATAATTGTTCAATTTTAGATTGTATTGTTTGAACATTGATTGACTATGTACGTTCAGCACGTATCAAACTAAACGCAGCTTTGACTATTGATGGTGGATTCATCCGCAATTTTTGGGATGATCCCACTCTTAATATTAAGTACGTGAACTATTATCCCTTATTTACATCATTGTTCAACCGTGATATTTATATGATACTAATTGCTTCAATATTGGTACTGAAATAGTACTCAATCTGCTCTCATCATTTCCAGCTTTTTTGATGTGCTATATTTATAGTATAGACATTACTTCAATATTGGGACTGAACATACAAGAAATGTTGTCTTTATTTTCCACCGTTGTTCACCTGTGATATTTTTTGTGCAAAACGTGCTTAAATCTTGGTTAGATAACGCATTCAGGTTACCATCTTTATATTCCACCGTTGTTGAACAGTGATATTTATATGGCACAAGTATTTCAATATTGGTGACACAAAAATACTCGATGTGCTATCCTTGTTTCCATATTTGCTTTGCCCTCATGTGTAAAAGGCAACATGATGAACTCATTAATCATTTGTTTTTCTGTCTAGGTTTCAATGTTGCTTTCTATTGAATGAAAATAGCTTTCTTCAGCGGTTATCGAGTCTCTACGAAAAATCAGAGAAAAAGTATTTGTGATTGTCTTATGGAAAAAATATGATGCAATAACAGCTCATCTAATCGGATAGAGCGTTGATATTTATGATTCTCTGGCTAAATGGTTATTGGTGTGCAGTCACAAAGATTATCTACGGACAAAAGTCAGCCTAGCAAACTTTCATATACAGCTACTAACTGCACCATTTCGGTCGGTTTCGGTTTATAGCACTCATTGCGATACGGTTATTCGGCTTAGCTTCTGTTTAAAGCAGCTACTCATTAATAACTAAAACTTCAAACAACCTACAATGCTTACATCCACTCTAGTTTCAAATACATTATAGTTTCTAAAGCGTTGAGCGCAAAAAGTGACGGATAACAACTTTTTGGTCTAGTACCAAAGCTTCAATTCGTCAGTCATGTGTATCCGAATATGTTTATCAGATGGTCTTGTAAACAATGTGCTCAAAATGAAGATCACTGTTCTATTATTTCTAAAGCCTAATAGTTAGAAACAGTTTGGAGACTCTAAACAAAGAATTATTATTAGTGAATATTGGAACAGACGATTCAGTGTAAGTGTGTCTGACAGAAGGAACAAACGGCCGGTGCAATTTGTATATACCTGTAAAATTAACTCCTAACAGAGAGCATCTGAGCGTAACATGCACGTCTCAGAATAGTAAAATATGCACTTCTATATGAACACAGCATAATTTTGAATAGATAAGTCTTTCTTCTTATATTATTTTAACCAAAGGATAAAATGTATTCATATTCTTCTTATTAAAAAAAACACTCATGTTTATTGCATATACTTCCAACCTATGAGTCATCTTGTTGATAATGTGCCACCCAACAACAACAGCAACAACAATAATAATAATAATAATAATAATAATAATAATAATAATAATAATAATAATAATAATAATTATTATTATTATTATTATTATTATTATTTTATTATTATTATTATTATAATCGTATATTCTAAGGATTTTATTTTTTTACCTTGGTCGTTTATTTTGTATAAATTTCTACCTTCACCGTTAACTGTCGATAGCTTTATTATAATTTCTTTATGTTTAACTTTTAATTCACTGGAGTACATGCTTACTTAAACTCAGATGGGGTTATCTTCGCAAAGACTCGAACAATTTATTTTGTTACTTTACCATTTGTACTACTTAATATTTCCTTGGTACTTTACAGACAGAATTGTGCTGATGTCCCAATGAACCCTATACATATATTTATATTTTCATTCATATTTCATTTGTGCTCTATTTGTTTTCAAATATTTCAAAGTGCAGTCTTAAGTGAAATAGGGGAGCGAAAAAGGAGAGAGATACAGAGACAAAGAGAGAGAGAGAGAGAGAGAGAGAGAGAGAGAGAGAGAGGGAGAGAGAGAGATTTAAGTCATTTCAGAATTTGACATCGCTTATCGTAGTGTATACACTTTCCAGAAAATGGGAAAGCGCCTACGCACGTGAACATACACACGCACACATACACACACAATGTACATACCCCACAGTAGACAGAGTTGGCTCCATACACGAGGTAACATTGCTCATCAGGAGTGAACACATCTCCTGGCTGATTCTGCATATACACCGTCCATTCATCCATGTTGTAGAACATACCTATATTGGTTAGGCACAGTCTGAAATACGAAAGTGGAATGCTTTTGTGATAGATCGATCGATAAATACGAACGGAACATAGCTACCTACCTACCCACTCATCTTCTTCCCTACCTACCTACATATGTGCATACCTTTGAATATTTTGCACACACAAAGAAAGACAGACACACACACATAATACTGATGTATGTCTAGATATATATTGTACATACTTGTCTTTTAGCTTCTTCTTGAACGCTTCCACGGAGCAGTTAGAGAACATCCAGTGGTTTTTGGAATAACGCTTGGGTTTCTTGAATCGTAAATAAACGGGAGTCATAATAAATAAATCCTCAGCCTTACAATCTTTGCTGTTCTTATCGCCGTCGTGGTTTGCTCCAAGACTAGAAATAGCAAGCAGGGTAGGCGCATGAATATAAGCCAGATGCAGAACAGCTGTGACAATTAGAATATATATATATATATATATATATATATATATATATATATATATATATATATATATATGTATATTACAACCGAGTGCTATATCTCATACTTTACTGATGTTCGGATAAAACAACTAAATATCTAAGCGGCGTGTCGATCATGCTACCTAGAACACCTAGTACACACAAACGTATGTCACGTAAATATTCCCCCCAAAAAACCAATGCAGAAATATACAATAGTCTGTAGGCATCAGTGTTAACTTTTGTGAAAAAAAATCTTCACATTTAAGAATATCGTCAGTCTGTTGTAAAAGTCATCATCCTGCCAAATGTTATATACTCCTGTTTAGAAAACGAAAAAAAAGCATGTAATGGCCCGCTTGCCAGTCTAATCATCATGCAAAGTGGGAATGTTCGCCAAATTGCATTTTCGCTCCAATATGTGTGGGGACGGTCATTCAGTTTCTCAGGCTTATACTATATACCATATACATTCTAAAGTGTTTACAATTCGTCATCTCTCAGCGAATTGTCATCAACATTCCACGATTTATTTCAAATTTCTATTGTCATCAACCTTTTCCTCGAATCCGAGAGGTCTGTTAATTCATTCTCTTTATGAAATTTACCTTGTTCCGAATGATACCATGATTTGGTGCCTGAGATAGAGGAAACCGGAAACCTGGTTGAAACCACCGACCGTAGATATGCGGACACTGAATATCACACATGTGGAAATCAAGAAGAATCCAACACGGGGCACCAAAAGTGGTAACCGAGTGAACGTAAATGCGGGAGACAAACAGAGCACCAGGAGTTGACTTACTTGTGCCCAAGTTCATGTGTTGCTACTTTCACCGTCAGAGAATAATCATATGCGTGGATAACCGATGTTCTAAAACCCGTGACACACACTCCACTGTGATAGGCAATACCTGAAAGAAACAACAGAAGAAGACTAGATCAAATAATTACACTCTTAAAGGCTAGCGTTCGAAATTTAGCAATTCCTCTGTGCTGGAATTGTAAATTATGTTGATTACAAAAGCACAAGAATCCATGCCTAATGTATAGGAATTTTTGTTATTTCTCTCAATGGAATGACATGCTACATACATTTCACTCCACACATTGCAAAAGCAGAACACATATGAATGCACTAAATGCAAAGCTAATGTCACAACGATTACGTTGACATACACAGGCATACTAATATAAATGTGCGCCTTACAGCCAATGCCTCTGGAGATATTTATTGGCTCGAGTGTGCGTGAATGTGGACTTGGATTTAATGCCAAGATACAACTATAGATAATTATTTACATAAAGTCAAAAGTTTATCAAGATTCTTCTAGACAATGGTTAAATGTGTCCTGTACCAATGATATCAAACAACTATCAAACCTTCGAGTCACTTTCATTCGAATATCACTTGGAAGCATAGCCGGAATAGACTAAACAACGTTACAGGTACGGACATATATTGTTTTCACAACTGCGTCGTGAAAGTTGTCGACTGCAGAAAACAAATTAGAAATTATCCAATACAGAAGTTCTTGAAAGCAAAACTGCAGTAAATACGTGACTTGCTGTCATTCAATTGCAAGTTAACCCTCACGAGAATCGTAATATACAGTTAAACTGCAACGATTAATGCAGGTTTTTGCTGAGCATGTTAAGTGTCATTTAGATAAAACAATTTATTGGTGAATTTAACGTTCCGGTATTAATGTGCATCTTTGTGGAAAAATGTAGTGATAAGAACCCTCATAAATAAGGATAAGTATGACTTATAAATGGTACTGCTGTAGAAGGAGAGTTGTACTTGTAAATAAGCGTGCAATATGTAAACATAGACTATACAATTGGTATGAGACTGTTTGGGTGACACGGAAATTACCCTTTCAACTTGGAAAGTCTGTAATGATAGTAGGTGTTATATTCTCTGAAAAGGTTTACTCCCAAATACGTTGGAAGTGACTTGAGTGTACACTCGTTTTTAATGGATACTTGCTACAAACTAAATCATTTGTTACTGGCATGTATTAAGTTTATTAATAATTTGTATGACAAATTATTGTTATCAGCACGTGTGTGGTTGTGTGTGTGTGGAGGGTCGTGGGTACTTACCGCCAATAGTATGATAACTAGGTGAACGTCCGTACAAGTTATGCCTAAAATACAAATAATCGTTTGTGTTCTTGTATAATATAATGTATGACAGACTGGCAACAATATTTAATCCTCATTTACAAACAAGACCATGGCATTGATAGCGAGGTATTAGACAAGCTATTACTGATGAATGATGATTCATTGAACATATTTCATTAAAAAAGGAAGAAATTGTCAGGAAGTCTAGTAGAACGCCCGTATGGAATTCTAAAACAAAATATTTAAAAGTAGAGGTAGAAGAAACTTTCGCCTCATTCCTACACATTTGTGACATAGTTTGCCACATGAGAAAGCCATGTGGAATAAATCCACACTACATGACATGAAATTTACATCGTCTTGCAATTGACCCCAAGGATGACCATTACAATTGCAGCACATACAAAATTGATCAATAATTCTCAATTTCGACACATTATACGACAGAAAAACGAGAAAAAAGATGGTTGATCACATGCATTGGTACTATATATGGACCAATTCACACTAATATAAAGCGTGTAATATCTTTCCTATGAATCACGCATGCCGCTCATAAAGTATGCATCTTTCTGTACACAAAACGAGAAAAGAATTGGCAATTTCGTCTACATTAGATGTTGTCAGTCTTTATTATTTTAAATACTCGAAACTAGTTGTTTGATTGGCTCCATTTGCTGAAATAGTACCTCTGAGTGATGAGAGAGAAAATGAGACAGAGACTGGTAGATAGCGATATATATTATATATATATATATATATATATATATATATATATATATATGAGTTATTTTACTTGATGTATTTTATGATAATATAAACTTAGATGTGAGAGCTTCCTCTCAAATATGCATTTAATGATCTCTACTTTAAAATTTGTGTTGGATGACATACATCTAAAACTGACCTACTAGTATATGAGGTGGACATTAATAAACAAAATATTCTGCAAATTATTATGTTGCATAGCATCATTCACCCCAAAAATAGCTTTATCATATTGCAGGTTGAAATTGTGGTGCAACTACCTGTCAGAAGAAAACACATATATGCACACTCATACGCACACAGACACTTGCCGAGATATTTTTTTGCAATTGTACATTTATACAGCATACATACTATTCATATATTTAGCTGAGTCTATTTTTAACGATGTATTTATATAGCGCACGTACTATACATATATTTGTTTTATATTACATAAAAGTACACATTCTTGCGTTTTCAACAGAGTAAAAGTTGGCGGCAGGAAAATGTGAATTGACTTAGGGAGTAAACATCTCACATCGATGCCCAGTCTGTCTTCTACAAAATGTGGTTTTGCAGGTATTACAGTGATTAACATTCGTTTTGGAAATTATTAATTTGCTTCTTTATTAACTTATGTTTTCATTCAATAAAATACACGCTTATGATTTAAATACGAACGTTGGTTTAACTGAAGAAAGTAAAGCACTACACACATTGCATGGCTAGCTTCTCATACAGTGAACGTCCTGCCATTAAATCACCGGCGAATACCTGGAAACGAGTGGGGAGTATTCTAGGCAAAATTATGAAACAAAAAGAGGTAATACAAACATTGCTGTTTTATTGTATTTTGTACGGATGTTCTAAGCCAATGTTATGCTTTACTTACCATTGCTACTGACCATAACATTGCTTTTATCATCTCTTTCTCCACTATGTAGGTTTGTCTGCCAGTTTTACCATCAAAAGACAAGAGACATTGTCACATGCCACTGTCGAAATCCGCTACGCTCGTTTTTTACGGAGTTTTGTTTTTAACTTGCAAAGTAGTTGGGGGAAACAGAATTTTTGGACAATACTTCCATTTTTCCAACTACTACAATTTATATGGATTTTTTTAAAAAATAACAAATTTATTGTCAAATTTTGTTATGGACAATGTATAGGGGAAATTAGTATATTCAATTTTTTTATCGAACATGTGTATGGTCTATTTTGAAAGACTGTGTATTTGAAAATTTATAAGCAAAATGTTCATGGTAAATTTATCTGTGAACTTTTTTTTGTCAATCTTTAAAAACTATATATTTTAAATTTTGTATGGGAAATTGTTATGATAAAATCTGTATTGTTAACTTTTTTAAAATATATATATTTTAAAATGCTATGTTCAGTTTTGAAAACTGTGCATTGAAATAGTTATGGTCAATTTTGTAAAAGTATATATTGGAAGAAACAAAGTGTTGTGGTCAGTTATTACACGTTTTGTTCTTTTTGTGGGAGACATTTTTCTTATCATTTTGGGCTACTATGACACTTTGTGACTGAAATATTATATTGAACTTTATAGACAGGTAATTGGTAAGGAAGATCTGAATATTTTCAAAGATAATCCAGTTAATGAATAAATTAGAAAATTTGAGTATGATGAATATGTTCCAAGATGTAATACTAATATGAAGAATGATGGCCAATACATCATTGAGACAATGGATAGAGATATGTACGTATTGCCACACACGAGTGTTATTGAAATCCGAGGTAGATTGCAAACAGACGCAGCTTTACCAGTAAAGTATGATGTGGATGATGCAATATCATTAGTTAATAATGCATTGAGTCTCTTTCACAGTGTCCAATATGTGATGGATGATAATTTGATAGAACGAATGTCTTTGTTTCTTCAAAAAATGTAGTACCATAGTAGAACTAGTATCATATTCAAATTTGTACGCAAACTCCTCAGCAACCAATATGCTATGGTTTCAACAAAGTGGCAATGGTAATGCTTCGATTGAAAGATTTAAAACTGATACTGAACTAATACCAATGGCTAGAGTAGCTGACAGTAACGCTCATGCCAGTGAACGTGATTGTTTTGTTATTGGACAAATTGTCAGAATAGCGTTTAACGCAGGCGTAGAAGCTGGTAATAATGAATGATTTACACAAAGGCCGCTTCTCACTACTGGCGACAAACTAGTGTCTTTTATTTACCATTCCGCGATATTTTTCAGTGTAAGCCGTGATATAAACCCGATTTTGTATGGTGTTAAACACTCGATAATTTAGAGAAGAATCCACCCAAACAATGCATTATGTAGACGGCTGGGGCATGTACATCTTCAACGGTAAGTTTAATATTTCGTATACCAGCCTATGGATGCCAAACTTGAATTATCTCTGCCAATGGAAAGTGAATGCTATAAATACCTTTAGTGAAAATAGAAGATGTCACTCTAAAGTGTATGCGTAGTTATATCTTGTTTGGGAATTCGTTAGTTCCAGGATTCATAATTGGAAGCGTGGACGATTTTTGTTATTGTTTTTTATATTACGAGTAGCATCGAAAGACGAAGAGTGGATTGAATGCAAATTGTCATCATTCCAATCAATATATCCTAACTGCATTACAAATTGTATAACATAATGATTTTGAACTCGTCAGCTTATTGTTTATTTAACAATATACTTCATGGGTGTGACTGGTGTTGGCAAATAAATTCGATAAACATGCAAAAACATCATTCTATATCAGTGAAAGTGTAATGAAAGACATCATTTTGTATTTGGAAAAAAGGAAAAGGCATCTGAACACGATACAATATAAGTGTTTTTTAAATTTTGTTTTACTTTTTTTAAACATATTCCTGGTGTATCAATGGAGCATAATTAAGACACAAATATCACAATAATTTTAGGAAAGAGTTATAAAGCTTCCAAAAGACAAGGAAATATAATCTGCTCTAACTAAAATAAGTTGTGACAGTTTCGGAAAAGAAATATATGAACTACGAAATAGGAGTTAAATTATTGCATACCCCTAGGCATCTTGTGTATAAGTAATTGGAAACACTAAACATTGTTTATCGCAAGTAACTTATTAATATTCCATGAGCTGCAACATGTCTCCAGTGTACTAAGCTTTAATTGGAAATAAATAAAAATATATATTTGTTTATCATTTATCCACGCGTTTGAAACGTATTTCGCGGATAATTTGGGTGTATTCTGCGCGTATTCACTGCATCCTGAACGTTAGGGTTATACTCGGTGTACACACACTTACCCTGTAAAGAGCATTGCATGGTCGAAGTCTGCTAGGTGCCTTGCGCCGACTTCCTTGTCCCAGTCTTGGAGATCAGAAAGATAATAGTCGTAGTTAATATATGTTTTCCCGTTAATTATCGCCACACTAGAACGATTGTGTGGGAAGAGATCTTCACGCTTTAAACAAAATAGAAAACAAATGGAAATTATCCGTAAATCAGGAAACAATGGAAAACGATGTAGTGTTTTTTTTAATATTCTTTTTTAATGAATTTTATATTAAAATGTGATTGAGGCTAACGATACAGGTGAAAGGAAAAAAAGTTGATTTTTTTCTTTTTGAATATATTTTCCCTGTACATGGATAGCTGTCGATCGGAAAATATCATACAGGTACCGAATTAAACATGATCGTAGGCATAATGATTAGTAGAAATATAATACAACATCAATATATAATGTACCGAGATAAACTAATAAAGACAGAAATAGAGGAGAGAGAGAGAGAGAGACAGACCGACATACATACCTATAGAGAGACAAACATACATATATAGAGGATTGAACAAGTAAGCTATACTAAATTATGCTGACATGTCAATAACCAGTCAGAAAGGAATATTTCAGTATATAAATTATACTTTGAACCTATATTAGATATGCATAATAGTTATGCATTCAGTTCAGCTTGTTTCAGGCAACATATATATCATCTCATTTCATCATGTTCAGGCAACATATGTACATATAAATATATTAAAACCAATGATGTTATTTTTAAAGAAGGAAAAAGGAAAAGAATGTACCGAGTTATTAACTCACTCTCTCTCTCTCTCTCACTTTCTCTCTATCTCTCTCTCTCTCTATCTCTTTATATATATATATATATATATATATATATATATATATATATATATATATATATATATATATATATATATATATACGCAAAAAGGTATTAATGTAGTTTAGACACGGGCATTACCATGGCACTGATAAGCAATGCACCTAAAATATATTTAATACAACCAAGAAAATCTTCTAAACTGTCATGTTTAAAGACAATTGTTTTTCCAACCCCATATTTTATTTTAAAATATCTATAATATCATTCTAAACATCGTGTCTCTTTCGCGCACTTCATTTTATATATATAAACATTTTGTTGCTAATAATATGGTATACAACCTATATTCTGCATTTCCTGACCTAATATCACTAAAAAGTGCATATTGTAATGTTAAATGTAATTCCGTAATGTGTGCCAACATTTTTTTATTTGTGGACATTCCCTATAAATATGAAATAGTATTTCTAGATTTATTGTGCTCGTATTATCATTCAATTTAAAATTTGTAGTAAAGAAATTATTGAATCTTTTTATAATTTAAATACATTAAGTATTAGTTGCTAACAGCCAACGTAATAATGTATACCGGACCAACCATATATTATTATCTTTAGTAATTTCCTAGATGAGAGAGAAAACAATTTTTGAAGGAAAATAAATTGGAGCAATTTAATGCTTTAATACAATTTTTAAATTAATCAACACAATTGTATACCTATTGCGAGTGCCTCTGGTATATTTTACTATAAGGGAAATATGCACTTTGACGGAAGGTCTGTACTTGGTGGTCTGAATTTGACAATGCGAGAGTTTTTAACTCTGATTTTCTCTTGTAAGAGGTCAGAATTAGTTTGGACAACAATTTTATTTCTGTTTGTAAAACGAAAATCAGCACTCATGTTTGGTATATGGTTTAGATAAGTACAAACAAATGTATACCACAGCCGTAAAGGTCTTGTTACCCAGTTGAGATTAGAAGCTCTACACAACTTCTACCTGATGTGGTGTATGCTCCCAAACTAAACAACATCTGTCTTATTTAGATTGACGTAAAACACCAGATGTTTGACCATATAACTTGTATACATGCAGTGTACTACTTAAACATGTCCCTGGTTCGTTTATAAATATTGGGGTGCCACAGCATATTGCGAAGTAAGAAAATATATGTCCTTTACTTGTAGAACTATAATACAGATAGTATGTGTTCGATCATTATTTCTCATATCTCAGCGCACAACAGAACGAAGTAAGGGGATAGTGAATCCCATTGTCTACATACACGATTATTATTAAACCATGGAATACGTGTCAATTTACTATAAAACTAGATGTAATATTATCGTATCAATATAAAATAGAGTCAACAATCTCTTACTTAAACTACCAACATTTAAAAAAGTACATAACTTTGAAACAGATGTACATTTTGCGGAGCAAAATTGTTTTCCAAAATCAAACAATATGAGTAAAACTGGATTTTAAATCTGTTTGCATAAGACACTAAAACATACAAAAGCCTGATGTTTACAGCTTACACAGTGATGGAAACTATATCTTATTTGCTAGTATTAATCCATAAAACTGGCGAATTTTTCCACACCTCTCATTTGAATAAGGGAAATATTGTATTTTCAAGATGGCCAAAAATGCGATAAGAAGGATTAGGATCTTATTTAGTTAAACTGTAATCATCCATTCGTAGTATGTATAATAACAACTGGCCTTTTGCGTTTTAAAACTTTGCCAACCGGGCTTTGCCATTTAAACATCAACGCCATGCATACGTCCGTAGACGAGATGAAACTATTCAATTTGATATTATGGCATAGATGCAGAAATAAGTGGGGATTATTTGAAAGTATCAAGCATTGATAGCTCTTGCAAAGTATCATGTTTTACTTTGCAGAATAGAGAGATTATTGTATGTTATTGACATGCTTCTGGATTATCCGAAGGATTGCTTATATCCAATGTAGAACTGTACAGTCCCTTTGCCGACGTAAAGTTGCCACAATCATCATCACCCCACCATAGGTTGAGTGCAAATCAGAATGTTACATTTGTTGTCAAGAAGGCTTTGCTTTAAGTCATGTATTCACGGACAAAACATACACTCTATCGCAAGCACTCAAGGACATGAGGGAATCACGAGTTCACAAAATTTCTTACTTCAAAAAATATAAAATCAGCAAGGGTGACAGTAATTGATATACTTGTATCTTCTATTTCTTTGTAGCGCAGGTTCACCTGTGACAAAATAGAAATAAATTCTTTCAGTGTTTATAATTTACAATATCGACTCAAAAATGTACAAAATAATGCTTTCGTCAAATTCTCTAAGAATGTACATGTATGACATTCTTTACAGATAACATAAAAGGCATATGCCTCCTTTTAAAATCAGTAAGCTTAAGGTAGGAAACCTATTTGTCAACTTTATCATCAAATATAATGTTACATTTTTTAAACAAAGATGAAGCTTCTATAAACCGGACACTATTAATATAAACATCTTGCCCGCTTTATGGAGATGGCCAGTATATGAAAGTATGTTTAGTACTGTAGTTATCCAGTCACACAGAGGGACCTGTTTACAGTGAGAACGGGTTAAAGATGGGCCTGTTTAGTGACGGTTTAGTGGAATTACATCTACAAAATCCAATCAGATGAGATGCGTTTATGTAACTTTTAAATCTACCCTGTTTAGGCGATGAAAAAGATAATTTGTATGTTCTGCTGGACCAGGGATCGTTCCATTGTAAATCATCTTTTTGCGTTAAAAATATGCAGTATCCAAAGTAAACGAATGTTAACGTGTTCAGTGGTTAAATTCAGTACTTACACCGTTCATAATGTGTGAATAAGCTTCTCTTATCTTTCTTTTCACCTCATCACTTCTGTTTAGGGGGATTGCGGTTTCTACCCTCGATGAATATCTGCAAGTAGTGATCAAATATAGATTGTATCTACGTGTGCGTGCGTGCGTGCATGTATATGCTATTTCTGTGTGCCCAAAGGGACTTAAAATATGCAGCCAAGAATTTCATAAATGTTCTCTTCCTCAGGAAATAAATACCAGTAGTAATTTACTTGAATAGTAAATGATTAGGATGACTTTTGCTACGCGTTTCGAAAATGTAAAACTCGTGAAAATATAGGGTTTAAATTATCACACTGGATTCATCAGTAATCGCCTTCCAATTCTCCAATACTGGACAGGACTGAAGTGCAGTATGCGTGTATAAACAAAGACTCCCACATGGAACCCTAGCTAATGCCTGGGCACTCAACTAATCCATATTCAGGCCAACGTGTGTACAAGGACATTATTGACACTTAATCAAGACGATATTTACTTCTTTTCGCTAAGCTCATAACTGGAAAAACAGTTCAACGAACTTTGTCTTGCAGCTCTGGTAGGGATATATATATATATATATATATATATATATATATATATATATACATAATTAACTAGAAGTTGAGGGGCGATACATTGGTATATATATATATATATATATATATATATATATATATATATATACATAGATAGATATATAGATAGATATATGAGATGCAGGGATGTATGTGTGTAGGTTAATATATAGACATAACTATGTATTTATTTATGCAAAGGGATTACTGCTACATATATATAGACAAACAAATATGTATATATATATACATATATATATATATATATATATATATATATATATATATATATATATATATATATATATATATATATATATGTATATATATACGTTTGTATGCAAATAGATCACTTACAGGTCCCATATTCCTGAATCTATCAGTACGGCGACCGCGACATAGTAGTCTTGCTTTATCTGGCGAGTTGTATCTGTGGATATAGTTTGCAATGAAAAAAAATAGTCATTGTACATATACCCAGTCGTCATTAATAGGACTATATATAATACGTGTACATTTAATATATAATACATTGTTGTAATTGTGTTCACAGTAGTTTTTATATAAAGTGTTATATTCTTCGATAAAAAGGTATATTCTCAGAAGGCATATACTGAATATAACTTAATCTATCATTCTCATCAAGAGTTATCTTGCCATCTTCATATGTGATTCGATCGTACCATTCCCGTTGTTTGTTTGTTTTTTTTTTTTTTTTCTGTTTAATTTTCTTTGTTGTTTTTTGTTTTCACAATAACTGTTCTCACATGTTGCTCTTTTATTATGTAAACCTGCTTCATTTCGGGATGATAACGTAGCGTCTGAGCGAGGGAAATTGCTTTGTTTGTCTTGCCCATGTCGGAAACGTCTAAGAAGAGCTCTCAATTCTTGTTCTACATTTTGCTCATTGGCGTTTGCTGCATCTGTAAGATGAAATATTCGGTATCACATAAAAAGACCGTGAGGTAAGATTAAGTTTATTTTACTGCATTTTGTCGTTCAATTGTACCTCCAAATAACACAGAACCGAATAGGTATTTAAACAAAGGTCACGAGAGAGAGAGAGAGAGAGAGAGAGAGGGAGAGAAGGGCCATAATCATAGCGATGTTTCCGTATTTTATCCCGGTCTTGTTTTATTTTTAGATCAAGAGAAGGAATGTCATTAAATCGTAATTGATACAACGACATATAATACTCATTTCTTAATTGGAATTATAACATAAAAGATACATCGCATAGAAAAACGAAATCATTAGACGCATGTCTTCATCTGCCATAGTACTGTAATTGTGATCAGGAATTACATTTTACCGTCGTGGCTTTGGAGTAAAAAAAATTGACATAATGTTTCTGCATATTTTATGCTCCAAATATATTAAGATATTGCAAACCTTTATTTTCGACTGAAATTTGTTCTTGGATATTTGCTTGGTCCTGAAGAACATATCGTTTGCCATGAAGATCTGGAACTTCCAACAAGTTTATTGATGTGACGTCAGCCTCCACTGGTCGAATATCGTAACTACTATCTCCGATTCCTATGTTTCCGTTCTAGATTAACGTGGAAAAGAACACTTATGTGTGTGCTTATGATCAAAGAGATGAATCATATTTGGGTTCCCCTGCCTCTATTCATCCCTTGAATTCTTCATCTTCTCATTTCAAGTGTTAGTGGTAGAAAACAAGGACACCCATTCATGTATCAGCTTATATATATATATATATATATATATATATATATATATATATATATATATATATATATATATTCATAACAATATGTTACAACGAGTAGGAGTGTTATGAAATTATGTATTATTTCCTTTTTAAATAGTGGTATAGGTTTATGATCTCTGCATAATAGTTTAACAGCTGTCGTCTTGCAGAAAGTACATATACGGTATTTCAATGTGACTCAGTACATTAGGTCGTAGGAAGAATTATTAATTATAAAAGTAGTATATCACGTGGTTTAGCGCGTGAATCTATGAACTTCTGACCTAGATTATATGATTCGTTAGAGTCAATACGTTATTGACTGTTTTAAAAACGTTAGTGTAAAAGTACTTAGCAATGTCACGCATAACCTAGCTTCTGATTGGTTCGGAGAGGGTTGCAATATTTCGAAATGCCAAGTTGTTTGTTAAAGACGTAATGGGTTTTTATTTTGTTTCCGCGTAGTGGGAGACTATATTATAGGATTAATAGCAGTATTCTGACATTCTTCATAGCTACACTGGATTGAGAGGTCATTCACGAATTTGGTTATTTTTGTGTGTGGATATTCTACTTCAGAGATATATATTTATTTTAATACAGTGCATTTAGGATTCAGTACTGTGTCTTGAACCTTTATTAATTATATAGCTATGTGGAATTATCGGAAACATTTCTAGACCTTGTGATATTCTATATTCGCAAGGACTATTTGGAATTTATAATACTTGGATATATTTGATTCTTATTAGCACATTAGTACAGTGAAGGTTACTTCATTCGGAACATACTTCATTCGGAATATTTGGATTAACTTCCGGATCAGTGAACTTTAGAACAATTTAGGACTATTAAGGACATTCTATACTGTAAGTTATTTTAATTATTTCACTTTGATTGTTTGCTGAAATATTTAAATGTTTTAGGAAATTACATATTTGTATTTAAATTTTGAAAGCTTGTTTGAGTCTTTTCATTTGTTACATTTCCCTTAGTCGTAACAAGGAGCTACCGCACGGAAAGTGTGATAAGCTAAATTAATATTAAATACACTAGAGATAACCTTTGGATCAAAGAATATATTTTTTATCGAAAACTCTATTATCTACTAAATAGGCACTGTACTCTCTGTATACTTCTCTCTATGCCTCATGAAGTGTGGAGATAAAAGGAGATATAAAGTGGTATTGAAAATAATGTGCTGTATATAAATGGATAGACTAATGGAGAATATACTTAAGATTGTGAGTGCAATTTTAATTGAAAATGTGGCTGAAATATTGACTAAAAAGGTAGCTAATATTGGCTGAAACAGTAGCTGAAAAATGGTTGCTATACCTAGTATCAATATCTGAACCAATGACTCATATTTTATTAACAACTGAACCAATACCTAAAGCTGTACTAATAACTGTACCCACACTTGAACTAGTTCCAAATGTTATATCTGTACCCATAACTGAACCAAATATGATTCCTAACGTATCTGCCAAATTATCAAACTGTAGGGCGGATACGTGTATACATTGTAAGAAAGAAGTAATGGTAAACAACGTGTGCAGACATAAGACGACATGCCTTTAAAGTAGTGCTAATAGATGCCAATTGTGGCAATAATCGTGGTAATTCTAACCCCTTAGCTCGGCTAACAATAATAACTCTTCTCCTGACTATGTTGACTCTGATGATGATTATGACACTAACTATGACATTCTAAAAGCAATACTCATTATTAAGGTCATATAAATAACCGCCATGTCCTCACTGTTATAATTGTCTCCTTCCACCTAAATATGATCACGAGTATAAGGATATATATTTATATATATATATATATATATATATATATATGTGTGTGTGTGCGTGTGTGGCGTGTGTGTGTGTGTGTGAGTGTGTGTGTGTATGTGTGTGTTTGTGTGTGACCGGCAATGAATGAATATAGTATTTAATTATAATGGAAAACGTATACATTTAGATAGTCTTGACAGCAGATATTTTATGTCATTCGCTTCAAATAAAAATATGGCACGTAAAAAGTGTATTAAATATATTATGCCATACATGAATGATGATTTTGACATATAATTTGGCAAATGTTAAATACTTTTCTCATACCTTTTGATATATATCTGCCTAACGAGGTAGATAAAAGTATCAGAAAGTATTTATAAAACATAATTACTTATCTAAATCGATACTAGATTCAAACAATTATAACATAATTCTTGTCCAGCAACACAACCTAATCCGCCTGTTAATCCTTGTATTTCAAATGTAATCAGAAACATAAAAGCTACTATACGGAAGATACATAGTTGTAATATAGAATATTATATATTTTCCAAGACACCACTCTTAAATCCAACAATGTTGATTCACTCAAAAGATACAGAGCCCAGTCTGGTATGTCCGTTTGATCCGATACCGACATCACTGCTTGAAAGCTTAGATTCAATATTGCCTTCACTAACCGATATTACTAATATTTATCTCTCATCTGGGAAATTCCTCTCGTTTTTCAAACTGCCATTGTAAAGCCTCTGTTGAAGAAACTAACGCTTGATCCTAAAGATTTAAAAAAAACTACCGCCCTGTTTCCAAAATTCGAATTCATGTCAAAAGTGGTAGAAAAATTGGTCGGTTTGGGAGATCTCTGAATTTAATAGTCTTTTATCAATTTACATTCTGCATATCGCCCTCGCCACATTATTGAAACTACACTTCTGAAAGTAGGCAAGGACCTTCTCTCTACTTTGGAAAGTGGAAATATTACAGTCCTCACTATCCTTGACTTGTTTGCAACATTTGACACACTACACCAGGATATATTACTTCTCCGGACACCGTTCTTTTGAGCACCAGGGCCCAGCTAACTGGAACGAATCGTCTGTTGAGTATTTCCTGCAAGAGTGCTCTTAAAACTCACCTATTTCCATTGCACGAACATACTTAAGGCTTCGGAAGTGTTTCCTTAGCTTAATTACTTCCAGCATGTTTGTATTTGTAATTTATATGTGTTTGTTTTTTGTAATCGTGTCCGTATATATGTCCGTATGTGTTAACTTATATTATAAAGCTCTTAGAACTTCTAAAGATTAATCGCTGTACTAAGTCCTCATTATTATTATTATTATTAGAAGTAGTATTGTTATTATTATTATTATTAGTATTATTATTATTATTATTATTATTATTATTATTATTATTATTATTATTATTATTATATATATGAAAAGTGTTTTAATATGTTTAGTATTGGAGATTTCAGATGGCAACTCTGGTGTCTGAAATTGAGGATTTCAATTCAAAATCCTGTTCATCTGAAATGAAGCAGCTCAACATGAGTCCGTTTCTTATTTAAGTAAAGCTCGGCAATCTCTCTTGGTTGACAAAAACATACTTATTTGTGTGCAAGTAACATTTTGGAAGCGCTTCAACATATAAACTTAAGTATGGGCTTACTTAGTTAGAACATCTAGAAATGTTATCAAATAGAATGTACGTATGTCCTAGATTTCATCAATCCGTTGTCTTAGACTATGCTGCGAGTAGTTTTATTGTTCTTTCTTTTTTTCTACCTACCACTACGTGGGTCTACAAAAACCACTGCTTGTTGTTCTTGCATTGAATTTTAGAACGCTATTTGTACCTGCAACCATGCTATGGTGGTTGTTCTTCCTGTGGTAGTTGTGGTGATGGTGACGAACCCCGTTTGTTTTGGACGTAAAGCTGTCCTACATCCATGTAACAACTTCGACCACGGCGATGACACAGCAGCGAGAAAATGTGTGTATTCTTATTACTGAAACATAAGCTTCACACAAATCGTGAGACAGTGCATGCGTGTGTATGTGTGTATAGTCTAGCAACTTAGAACTCAAATAATGGAGGAATTATTGGAAAACAAAATAATTCAATATGCAACAAGTTGGAACAATGGGTCCTAAGTTTAATTTCTGGACTTTATTCCGTACAAATGAGAGCCTGAGAACATTAAAAATTGTCAGTTGGCAGGTCTAACAAACACGAATGTTTAGATGTGTGTATGTGTGTGTGTGTGTGTGTGAGAGAGAGAGAGAGATAGAGAGCGAAAGAGAGAGAGAGAGAGAGAGAGAGAGAGAGAGAGAGAGAGAGAGAGCAATATGTGTTTTAGACTTTTCATATGTAAGGCTTTGATAAACCTATTTACTTTTTATAATTTCTTCAGGGTATGATAATATGCATAGAACTTTAACCATGATCTTTTTTCTTTAGATTGAATTCAAAATTTGGGATGTGTGTGTGTGTGTGTGTGTGTGTGTGTGTGTGTGTGTGTTTTGTCTGCGTATGTCTTTTTATTTTATGTTAGTAGATAAATTTTAAAACTCAAGTTTGACATTTTGTGATCATATACTCAGAGTATAATAATATACATATAATTTTGATTGTTTTGTTCTTCCTTTACATTGAAATAAAAATTAGATAAATTTGTGTATTTGTATCTTCAATTTCTTTTTGTTTAAGTAGATTTGTTTCTGAGTCACATGTTGACTGTTTATGATCATATTCACAAGGTATAATTCTTTAAAAAGATTAAAAGGTATTATGCATATAAATTGGATTCTGATTTTTTCTATACCTAGGAAATCAAAATTAGGAGCGCGTGTGTGTGTGTGTGTGTGTGTGTGTGTGTGTGTGTGTGTGTGTGTAATTTTTAAAATTTGAGTAGATTAGTTTTTAAGTCACATTTTACTTTTGTTAATTTTTTAAAGGGATCTAATAATAATATGTTCATAACTTTGATCGTGATCTTTTTTCTTTAGATTGAAATTAAAATTAGGGATGTGCGTGTATTTGTCTGCGTGCATCTTTTCCTTTTATATAAGTAGATACATTTTAAAACAAGTTTGATATTTTGCGATCATATATTCAGAGTATAATAATACACATATAATTTTGATTGTTGTTTTTTTTTGTTTTTTTTCTTTACATTGAAATAAAAATTAGATATGTTTGTCTGTTTGTATCTTCAATTTCTTTTTATTTAAGTAGATTTGTTTCTGAGTCAGATGTTGACTGTTTATGATTATATTCACAAGGTATAATTCTTTAAAAGATTAAAAGGTATTATGCATATAAATTGGATTCTGATTTTTTCTATACCTAGGAAATCAAAATTAGGAGTGTGTGTGTGTGTGTGTGTGTGTGTGATTTTTAAAATTTGAGAAGATTAGTTTTTAAGTCTCATTTTACTTTTGTTTATAACTTTGATCGTGATCTTTTTTCTTTAGATTGAAATCAAAATTAGGGATGTGCGTGTATTTGTCTGCGTGCGTCTTTTTCTTTTATATAAGTAGATACATCTTAAAACAAGCTTGATATTTTGAGATCATATATTCAGAGTATAATAATATACATATAATTTTGATTTTTTTTTTCTTTACATTGATATCAAAATTAAATATATGTGTGCATTTGTGTGTTTGTATCTTACATTTCTTCTTATATAAGTAGATTTGTTTAGGAGTCTGTGTGTGTGTATATGTGTGTGTGTGTATGATTTTTTATTAGATTAGTTTTTAAGTCACATTTTAGTTTTGGTCATTTTGTTAAGGGATGTAATAATAATATGTTTATAACTTTGATCGTTTTTTCTTTAGATTGAAATCAAAATTAGGGATGTGTGTGTATTTGTCTGTGTGCATCTTTTCCTTTTATATAAGTAGATAAATTTTAAACTCAAGTTTGACATTTTGTAATCATATATTCAGAGTATAATAATATACATATAATTTTTATTGGTTTTGTATTTTTTTTTCTTATTTACATTGATATCAGAATTAAATATATGTGTGCATTTGTGTGTTTGTATCTTCAATTTCTTTTTATCTAAGCGGATTTGTTTAGGAGTGTGTGTGGTGTGTGTGTGTATGTGTTTGTGTGATATTTAAAATTTGAGTAGATTAGTTTTTACGTCACATTTTACTTTTGGTAATATTTTAAAGGGATGTAATAATAATATGTTTATAACATTGATCGTGATCTTTTTTCTTTAGATTAAAATCAAAATTAGGGACGTGTGTGTATTTGCCTGTGTGTGTGTCTTTTTCCTTTTATATAAGTAGATAAATTTTAAAACAAGTTTGATATTTTGTGATCATATATTCAGAGTATAATAATATACATATAATTTTTATTGGTTTTGTTTTTTTTTATTTTTTTTTTTACATTGATATCAAAATTAGATATATTTGTGCATTTGTGTGTTTGTATCTTCAATTTCTTTTTATCAAAGCGGATTTGTTTCGGAGTCACATGTTCACTGTTTACGATCATATTCACAAGGTATAATTCTTTAAAAAGATTAAATGGTATTATGCATATAAATTGGATTCTGAATTTTTCTTATTCTAGGTAATCAAAATTAGGAATGTGTGTGTGTGTGTGTGTGTGTGTGTGTGTGTGTGTGTGTGTGTGAATGTGTGTGTGTGTGAATGTGTGTGTGTGTGATTTTTAAAATTTTAGTAGATTAGTTTTACGTCACATTTTACTTTTGGTAATTTTTTAAGGGATGTAATAATAATATGTTTATAACTTTGATCGTGATCTTTTTTCTTTAGATTGAAATCAAAATTAGGGATGTATGTATTTGTCTGTGTGCATCTTTTTCCTTTTATATAAGTAGATAACTTTTAAAACAAGTTTGATATTTTGTGATCATATATTCAGAGTATAATAATATACATATAATTTTGATTGGTTTTGTTTTTTTCTTTTTTTTATTTAGATTGAAATCAAAATTAGGGATATGTGTGTGTTTCTTTTTATTTGTTGAGTAGATTAGTTCTCAAGTCACATTTTACTTTTGTTAATCTTTTTAAAGGATGTAATAATATGCATATAACTTTGAACGTTATCTTTTTTCGATAGATTGAAATCAAAATTAGGAAGGGGTTACGTTTGACGTGTGATTTTATCTTCGTTTTGATATTAGAAGTTGTATGTGAATGTGCAGTATTATACTCTTAATAAAAGTCTTACATTTTAAATGTAAGTGACCATTTAGGGATTTTCAATTAAATACAGCCTAACATTGCATATGCCGAAATTAAACGACGTCTACATATTAATTTGTACACATATTGATCAATTAATTTTAAATAAAAAATAAATACACCTATGGATAAATAAAATCAGATGACAGGTACACTTTGATGTTGGATTCTCTTTGATGGTAGACAAGTTTACCTTGTATGGTTTTGATTTAGTCTCAAAAATCTAGCAGGCAATAAAAAGAAATGGTAATGTACATCATATCCTGAGTATAGTATAGTAAATGATATGCTAATACTTTCCAAAAATGTATTCCCACCATTTTAAGTAGATCTTAATGTTTTTTCTTAATGAAAAGTAGATTTTATCTATAAATGATTTCATATGGCGAAAGATTGAGTGGGATGAGAATGGAACATTTGTATTAATGCTTCCATGGATCGAGTGACTGGGTAGGAGATCATATCTATTAATGTACATTTGGTTTCATATGCGGAGCGAGGTGAGAATCTAAGGTGTAAATAAATGATATCTATCAGTGTTTCAACAAAATAGAGAATTCAGTACAATGACCTGACTGGTAGATTTGATAGTAGACAAGTTTACCTTGTATGGTTTGGATTTAGTCTCAAAAATCTAACAAGCAATAAAAAGAAATGGTAATATATATCATATCCTTCCATTTGCATGATCTTAATTTGTGAATATTTCTCATTAAGTATACAAGAAACTTTTCTCTGTTCTGGTAACTAGTATAATTCACTAATAGGTATTCTCTATAGCAACGCCTCTTCACATGTGAATGAACTTAATTGACATGTTAATGTAAAATATCTAGGATTAATTCATCCCTCTAAATGGCTGCTTACAATGGCGATAGTTTACCTAGTGTGACCTTTGTTTAACCCCACGCGGTGCGCTCTGGAATGCGTGACCGTTGCTTGACCGCATTTAATCCTAAGCGGCGGTAGTTTCCTACTACTTATATATATATCTATATATATATCTATCTATCTGTATATATATATATATATATGTATATATATATATATATATATATATATATATATATATATGTATATATATGCTTTAAATAAATTGACCAACATCAAAGAGTCCTTTCTTACAGTAGAATCAGAAATATAAATATTGTTTGTAACACATGTGTTATATTATTCTTCTTTTTGATGCTCTCGGGACTAGGCGATGCTAGCAAAGGTTTATCATCCAGTATGATCATCGTAATTCAAAATACATTTTCTGGTAACCGGAATAGTACTACATTTATAGTATGAATACATATCTTTTCAGCCGAAACAGACTTTGAAAATTAAAGGAAAGTACAGTTTCACCAGCTTCATGTTAACAGTACAAATGTGTATGGTGTATTATCGGCTTGAATAGTGTGGTGCTGTGCAGTTGCAATACATAAACGCTGTTCAAACTCTATGAAAATATGTTAGTACTGAAATGAAAAAAAATTTAAAAAAAAGAAACGACATATGTATTACATCCACACACACACACAAACATATATGCATATATATATATATATATATATATATATATATATATATATATATATATATATATATACGAACGACTTACCTGATTGAACATAAGCCAAAAGACCAACGAGAAAAGTAAATACACCTTTTTTCATTGTCCACTCAAGAACTGACTGGCTTCTTTGGCGTCTATGCAAGTACTGATCAGCTTAGCCATACTAATCAAGATGATATATATATACGACTCGTTGGGAATATATTCTGAAGGTAAGGACTAGTTTGTTCAGGCCACGTGTCAATTTGTCATTGAATCCATTGGTCGAAACTTAAGTAATACTAAGAGTATTAGCTACGGTGCAATAATGTCAAAGTTATCGGGTTCAACTTTGTTAACTATAGCCAAGTTTCTGACAATCGGAGTGTTCAAGAACATTGGCTCCAACAATGTCATATTTCCAACGTTGTATACATTTTTTAATAATATAAAACTTTAACCAAAATGTAAAAGATGCAACATGTCTAAGAAGTATGTTGTACTTATCTTATTATAATGTACTTAACGTACTTGAACACGCTATGACTATATTTATATATATTGTTACGGAATTATATATCATTTTTCTTTTAAATAATGGTATAGGTTTATGATCTCTGCATAATAATCTAACATGTGTCGTTTTGCAGAAAGTACATAAACGGTATTTCAATGTGACTCAGTACATTAGGTCGTGGGAAGAATTATCAGTTGTAACAGTATTATACTAGCGCGTGAGAGATGAACTTCTGACCTAAATTATATGAGTAAATACAATATTGACTATTAAAAACGTTGGTACTCTGGTATTTTAGAGATGTCACTCACATACGTACACCTGTATGCATGTATGCATGTATGTATGTATGTATGTATGTATGTATGTATGTATGTATGTATGCATGCATGTATGTATGTATGTATGTATGTATGTATGTATGTATGTATGTATGTATGTATGTATGTATGTATGTATGTATGTATGTATGTATGTATGTATGTATGTATGTATGTATGTATGTATGTGTGTGTGTGTGTATGTATGTATGTATGTATGTATGTATGTATGTATGTATGTATGTATGTATGTATGTATGCATGCATGCATGTATGCATGTATGTATGTATGTATGTATGTATGTGTGTATGTATGTATGCATGTATGCATGTATGTATGTATGTATGTATGTGTGTATGTATGTATGTATGTATGTAGGTATGTATGTATGTAGGTATGTATGTGTGTATGTATGTATGCATGTATGCATGTATGTATGTATGTATGTATGTATGTATGTATGTATGTATGTATGTATGTATGTATGCATGCATGCATGTATGTATGTATGTATGTATGTATGTATGTATGTATGTATGTATGTATGTATGTATGTATGTGTGTATGTATGTATGTATGTATGTATGTATGTATGTATGTATGTATGTATGTATGTATGTATGTATGTATGTATGTATGTATGTATGTATGTATGTATAAAACCGAAACTCGCTTCAAACTTGGACATACATTGTAGCTGATAAGTTCCTGACACGCGCTGAACCAGATTATTTACGGTTAGTTATTACTGAGGTAGGCTTATTGGTGAGTAAATGTGCCAAGGACACGCGGGGTTAAAACAACACTTTACATGTGCGCCGACACAGTTAAGGCCGACCATGGGCTAATGTGAATCGTTGTACCATCAAAATCAGCCAGTAATAACTAAACGTTTGTAGATAGGCCATTTGAAAAAGGATTATGTTTATCTGCATATTATATAATTGTGATTGATGCATTTCGTTTGTTTAAAAAGTCCATAGAACGATTTTTGTTTGGTTATTGTTCTTTTCTTTTTTTGTTCTTAAATTAACATACCTGGTTAATAAAGCCTGGATATTAATTTAAATAAAATCAAATTTGGAACTGTTGTGACAATAATAAATATATACGCTCATATAGTTTCACAATTAACATTTTCATACAATTTGAATCACTTCCGTCATCTAGAAAAAACAGACCGTGGATAAAATTTAGGCGTTTTATAAACAGTTGGCAATGTCTCTTTCATTACTTTGTGCTCTTTTCAAGTTAAACTTCATTTGTCATCTGACAACAAAAATTGCATCTCGATAATTGAATAAAAAATGTTCCCATCCAAATTTGCTAACACACAGACGTCTCTATGGATGATCAACTAGTTACAGCTGGGATTATATAATTCTCTTACAAGGGATTCCTAAGCAATGTGGATACGAATAAGAATCATGTCATTAATTTTTTACAATAGACGTTTTAATTTCCAAACCAAATATAGAGATCATGATTTTACCTAAAAGTGGGGGTCCTTTGAGATCATCAAAAAGTATGGAGGAAAAGGAAGACGTGTCATCTATGTTCATCTCAAAATATTTGTACGCATTACCGCGTATTCCTCATGCCCAACAATAACACAGAACTAACTCTCTCTCTCTCTCTCTCTCTCTCTCTCTCTCTCTCTCTCTCTCTTTCTCTCTCTGTCTCTCTCTCTCTCTCTGATCTCTCTGATCTCTCTCTTTTAATATTAATAGATGAACAACGGGCTATAAGTAATTTGTAGTATATCAAAAAAGACCTGAGCAAGTGCTAAGAGTTTTCCCATAACACCTGACGAGAAAACTTGTTCTGAATGGACTAGTATACATTTGGTACAAGTTTTCATGGATTATGTAGTTGCCACTGACTTCAAAATATACAGACCCAACGAAAAAGTATCCCTCTATGAAGACAACAGTACCTCAACACAAACAAAAGCATATACACGAATTTATAAACTGATGAAAAAGTCTTTTTTTTTTTGTTGTTGCAAAAGCACGGAATTTGATTCTCAGAACAATTCATGAAGTCAAACTATTATGGACAGCTATGTAGTATTTTGAAGTGGACTTCTGTAATAGTAAAGGGAACGGCAATTTACGGTGAACCAGATATATAGACCAATTAAAACAATAACTGTACACTGTAACTGATTGCCGCTCTTTAAAATGAATTATAATTTCTGTTTTGTTTTGTGTGTGTTTGTTTTGTCTTATACTAAATAAATAAATTCAGAAAACAATAGATGTTTTAGGTAGTACTTCCCACTCTTCTAAACCTACAGAAATGATAGTTACAAATGTAATTTTACATATTATTAATTAATCACTGCTATATTTGCAAACAATGAAAACTATTTGCAATCCGAAACTCGCCTGTTAGTATTTTGATATTAAGATTGCCTCAGACATTGCCTATTCGCATTAAATCGCCGTTCATTGCATGATGGGTGATACAGCTTTATGATATATAATTTACTATTTTATGTTGATGGAAGTAAAATCGAGCATGTCCTTAAAGCTGGCATTAAGTGTGGTGCATTAAATTTTGCAATATCCGTAATTAGTCAGTACGCAAACACCACACAAACCTTGGACTATATTAATCCATGGAGTTTACAAGTCTTTAGTTGGATATACTCTGAATTTTTAAGTTAGCCACCAGGACGACAGGGGCCACGGAAACAAAATGTGACTCATATTAGTTAGGGATGGAGACTGGGTAGTTTTGCTCAAATCGCAGTTTGCTTGACTATTGTTAGAAAAAACGTGCGAATGGAAATGGACATTGGGGTAAATTGCACATACATGTTAATACCGTGTATACCTGATATAAAATCTGGGAACTGTTATGATATTTTGATATAACACACTCACTGGTTGTGAAACACTGATATCACAGTGAAAGAAACACTCATATTTGAGAAATAGTACTTTTATTTGAAAAAAGGAGATTAAAAACAGTGTTGTTTTTGCTGGTTGTCGACAGTTCATGTCAAAAATGAAGGTGTAGGAAGCAATTGTTTTTGATAGGTTGAACGTTCTTTAAATATTGTTTTGTTTTATTGGCAGATCTCTGTTTTCTGATAGCCGTTGAGAGTAAACGTTGTTACTGATAAATTTGTATAAGATTCTTAGATTTTCTTCAAGCACATTCTTTAGTCTACCTGTGTGTGTGGGCGGGGGGGGGGGGGGGTGAGTGGTGATTGGAAAGGGGGGTGGGGGTGGGGGCGGAGTATGAAATATTTCCAATGATCAGCTGATTGCTAGAAGAGGGCATTTTTATTATTAATATTTTTATGTAACGAACCTTAGATTGTGATGAATGGAAAGTCGAATAGAAAACTTCAATCACTGGCAGACTAAATGAGTTTCTACCCCGTTTTCTCTCTTCAGATGGCGACAGGAACAATAATCAATGCATGCTTTCTCTCAAATATAAAATAATGGAAACGTTGTTGCGGCATAGTTTCGGGTTATTCGTTATTTTTATATAAACGACTCTTATGATAATGCCAGGAAAAATTCGTGCTATAAATCGAAGTATTAACTGCATTAAACTCTCTACCGTGATCGTTAGCAACGGTCGAATACTATGGTATATCATCTTCTTCTATAATATCATTGACACGAAACTTCGATTTGAAAGTAATAAAACGACACGTACGATCACGTCATGACGTCATTTTGAACCTGTGATCTGTTTGGTCATTTCTGACATCATGACGTCGCATCTGGACGTTTTACACAAAGGGCCTGGCAAAGAAAATAATAATTACGAAGTCTACGTAAATACATTCGTTGTTTCATTTATGTGTATACTCTGCTTGAAATATATGAGTGTATCATACTGTGTTACATACACACATATATATATATATATATATATATATATATATATATACTTATATCATATTCTCCAATATTACACACGTTTGATAACACCCAATGACATAACGAATGATGGCATGACGATATATAATGTGAAGGTGTAATGTAACATCCGACAGCAATTTAAAGTCATTTTTTATTATTTTTGCTTTCATTATTGAGTAACATTAGTATTTATATATAATATAATCTTTTATTTGAGATTATTTCAGATGAAAGTTATGAAATACGTTGAATATTTTTTTTAATGCGAGCCCTTAATCATTCAACTCGTTTAATATATTTCAGTTGAAACAGACACTCGTAAGATGATTCACTTTTGTTCATATAATTTTACATGTCATTTTTTTATTGACAAACACTTTGCTTTCGAAAAAGGTAACTTCATTTTGTCCTGCCTAGCATTCATGTACCAATTGAATACTCATTTTATCTCTACAATACAAAAATGCAGACAATCCAGCTATCTTGAGCACTATATCACCTTTTGTAACTGTACATGAGGGAGAATGCTGTATCTCGTCAGTGCGTAACTATGTAAACGTTATGTCAATACCCTGGGGTCCAGTCTTGACCTCTTAGTTTAGTTCTGAAATCACCAGTGTTATATAATTTGTTTTGACACTTATATGCAGTTTAAAGCTGTGAGCATTATACAAGTAGAATAGCAAATAACACTTCTAAAAAATGAACAAACACGCACCAGCCTCGACCTCTTAGATTAGTTATGAAATCACCAGTGTTATATAATTTGTTTTGACACTTGTCTGCAGTTTAAAGCTGGGAGCATTATACAAGTAGAACAACAAACAACACTTCTATAAAATGAACAAACACGCACTATTACATTTTAAGACTGAAGTTTCTGTTTCACTAGTTTATGAATAATTAAAATATGCGCATTAGTAACATGGACTATATAAATTCTTCAGCCCAACATTCAGATTTCATTTTAAAGAATTATACTTTTTTATCCTTACTTAACAGACTAATATTAAAAGTCTGTCAATAAAAACTTGAAATGAACAAGTATAAAATTGCAATTTAATAACCGATTTTTTTATTTCTTTTTTTATTTCTTTTTAAATTTTTTTTACGAAGCCAAGGCAGGAAAACTACAGTAAACACGCAAAACCAAAATGTAATAATGCCTCATAGGTTTCTTTGTATTTTAAGATACATTTTATTCTCTTGGCTTTGTTCTTCGTGTGCAAGTTGGTCAAGAAATAAGGTCATTGCTGTGTCAAAACCTGTCCGGCGTTAAAGCAGACACTAATCCCTGTCTAGTAAGTTTACGTTCAAAGTCATAAAGATGAAGATTAAATTTTCAGTTGACTTACATAAAACCAACTCCAACACGTATGTAGAAATAGCATGATTTATAAGTACTTCTAGTTACACAAAGACCAATTTTGGAAAACTGTATATTCTTGTGGCATATATAAATCTCACCCGTATGTTATCATGTTCTGGTGATATAACTTCTAGTTTTAAAACAAATGAATGAAAATAATTTCAAGAAACTGTTATGTGCACAGAGTTTGAACAATCAGTGTGGTGCATAATCAATGTACTCTTTGTGCCGATTCACTATTGGCCAATAACTTAATTAGGCTGTGCCAGAATCTCGGAGAAAAAATAATTGTAATTAAAATCCTTTTATGTTTGTCAAAGTTTTGTGTCCCTTCGAGAAGGAGGGAAACCTAATTAAAAGGAAAAATGTTATCTGCTCAAACATACATATAATTTACACAGGCAAGACACACTTGTTGTGAATTAAGGTGAAGTTTTTTCAGAAAGAACTGTTAGTCGGGGCAGTTTTTAATTATCGATACTTAAAAACTTATTGTGAACAATCAAGTAAAACTATCATTTTACATGTACTTTTAAAAAGGGGCTTTTATACTGTCAAAAGTGATATGTGTTTCATTTTGTAGATAACTATGGCTTTTTGGGGAAGAACAAAATGAATGTACGATCGGATTGTAGAAGCTGCAGTGACTCAGTGGTTAGCTCTCTGAATACGCTACCAAAAGGCTGCGGTTTGGAATCCTGCCATCGTATCAGCCTGTTTCGGTTACACTGGCGTGTCCCTGGGCAAAGCACTTTACCCCAAGCGGCCTTGGAACTAAATAACCTACCTCTGTTTAATTTTGGCCCTACATTACAAGTATTCTATCGCAGCTAGTAGTACATTGCCATTAAAAGAGCAAATACCTGCATTGCTAACCAGGCTTAAATTTCGCAAAGTTTTGATTTGCGAGTGAATATACCTTTTAATAAAGTAACAAACACTTTTAAAAGTGATATTTTAAATATTATGTAAAATAAGGAATAGCCAAATATAATTACTGAATACAAACATGACATAATCAAAATTTTTAGAAGCAAGTAAAGTGTAGACTTGACATCAATGTGATAACACAAACCTGAAGTCCAAGATGAAATATAATGCCATTGTAATACACGGATCAGAAATTTAAATATCAAATCGAAAGAAAAATTAATTATTAATTTCCCTTTGGTTTTTTGGAGAAAGTTGTTGAAGGGCATGAATTAAGAGCATAATTTGCATCCTCGCTAAATTTCGCTACCAAGTCAAGAGAAAAGCGTCAATGGATAATCTATCAAGTTCTGCGCTGCGTGATCTGCACACAATTAATTGGTTTTAGCTAGTGCACCTATGTTAGTGCCACATCCTTAAGATAAGTGAAACGTCACTGTGACCCATATTTCACCTTTGCCTGACTTTGGATAACTTGTCAGCCTCTGGCATGCTATATGCAAACATTTCTACCTAGACTCACAAAACTTGATGAAGTGAAGCATCTTGATAATTATTTCACCCTTATTGCAAAAATAGATCTCTTTGATCTATATTTCATGCTTCTGTGCCTTCGCTGATAACAGCATGCATCTCTATTAGTACTACAACTTACAGCCAAACGTCACTGACCTAACCCCTTGGAGAGCTAGCATTATGATATATATATATATATATATATATATATATATATATATATATATATATATATATATACATATATATATATTATATATACACACCCTCTGTATGTTGTATAACTGTAACTCATGATAATAACTAGAGCTGGGTATCACGACAAATTTTGTACCGCAGTTTACCGCGGTATTTTGGAACATACAGCGATAGGTACCACGCTATACCACAATTATATTAGGGACCAACAATTTAATGTTCTGGAGCAGGGGCATGGGACATTTGTTTTAAATTTCCGTCTGTCAATAGCTGGAAAACATATCTTACTTTGATTTATAGCAAAATACCACCATATTATATTCATCATATTATTTGAAGAAAAAAAATTATCTTGAGATAACAAAAAAAAAAATATCAGCTCAAAACAAAATCGCATCATCCAACCCCAACCTCCAAAGAATAATTAATTGGTCAGTACCTTATAGTAGATGAATTTGCTATGTGTATGTTGATTGTTGTATAAATTGTAATATAAAAACTGTAACTAAACTGGGATGGTTAAAGGTACACTATAGCTGACACCATGTGAAAGACATTGTGTTGACCTAACGGAGCTTGTTTATAAAAATAGGAATTGTTGACACTGAATTTACTAGCTGTACTATTGATGTAATAGGCTGGAGAACTCTGAGTGCGATGCCAACACACGGGTACGATGTTTATCAGAGACAGCCAGTAAACATAAAACACACTTACTCAACAAACGAGAACATATTTAGTGAACTTGAGAAATTACGTAAAATTTAAACAGAAAACAACTGTTCTCCTGAAAATCTTCGGAATACAGGTACTTAACACATTAACACACGCTAGTAAATAACTAAACAAATATCAGTTTTTGCTTGTTTGTTTGTTTGTTGGTTTGCCTTTAATCCGAAATTTTGCCAAAAGTTTCAATTTGTTTTTAAAGAATAATACTTTTTTATGCTTAGTTTCCAGACTAATATTAAGTAATAAAAAAAAAATTTACTATTTAAAAAAGACAGTAGTGTTTTTTTTTCTTCACGAAGCCAAGGCAGGAAAACTACAGTAAACTTGCAAAACCAAAACGTAATAATGCCTAATTGGTTTCTTTGCATTTTAAGATACATTTTATTGTCTAGGCTTTGTTCTGCATGTGCAAGTTGGTCAAGAGAAAAGGTTATAGCTATGTCAAAACCTGTCAGGCGTGAAAGCAGACGCACATCCCTATATAGTAAGTTTCAGTTAAAAGGCATTAAGATGGAGATTCAATTTTCAGTTGACTTACATAGAACCAACTGCTGCACGTATATGTAAATAACATGAGTTAGTGCATCGGCACTAAATATCCTATTTGTGTATGTGCCGTAAAACACAAACAGAACTAATCTGGGTCGGATTTTCGTTTAAAATAATGGAATGCCTTTGAGTGGAATAAATGCCATTGGATATATATTCACAATATATGTGTACCGGCAATAAATATAAACAGCACCTCAACTCTAGAAGTTAGGATTGTCGTAATAATGTATGTTCTGAACGGTCTCGCTGTCGGTGTTTTATACAGCTTTTCGATTTGCACCTTTCTTTTTCTTTAGCGAAGTCCCGAAATATGCGTAACCTATTGTGGTGTAATTAACAAGATCTTAAACCCAAACGAACACCAACATTCTGCATGAATATCAGGAATAATTTTAAAATTAAAAAGTTATGCAAAATAAATAAATATAAGTTTACAAAATTTAATTATCGGAAAGTAATCATCTGCCATGTTAGAAAAAGATACAGAAACGAAAACTGTTCGATAGTTTTCGGATACTGATATCAGGAGTTTTGCTTAACCTGTATTATAAAACTGTTCGATAGTTTTGGGATACTGATATCAGTAGTTTTGCTTGACCTGTATTTTAAAACTGTTCGATAGTTTTCGGATACTGATATCAGTAGTTTTGCTTGACCTGTATTATAAAACTGTTTGATAGTTTTCGGATACTGATATCAGTAGTTTTGCTTGACCTGTATTATAAAACTGTTCGATAGTTTTCGGATACTGATATCAGTAGTTTTGCTTGACCTGTATTATAAAACTGTTCGATAGTTTTCGGATACTGATATCAGTAGTTTTGCTTGACCTGTATTATAAAACTGTTCGATAGTTTTCGGATACTGATATCAGTAGTTTTGCTTGACCTGTATTATAAAACTGTTCGATAGTTTTCGGATACTGATATCAGTAGTTTTGCTTGACCTGTATTATAAAACTGTTTGATTTGGATAGGAACATCATGAGTACTAAAACTATGTCAAAGAACATGAACGAAGTTAAATACCGAATTAGATGCAGCTGCCTCATAATACATACACATTTGTTGTAATAAAATTAGATTAGATAGTAATGGTGGATATTTGTGCTTGAATTGCGGTAGTCATCATGGGTATACACATACAGCTGAATATATTGATAACACATTCTATTAATAGATTCCGACAAAAATACGGTTAATTCAAACCCTCATAAAAAAGAGTAAACTCAATAAAGTTGTTAACTATGCTTTATATTTATTTTTAAAAACTACAGTCTAGCCAAAGAATAATAAACTTATTCAATCTTTATAATGTCACTTTTGATGTTTCCCGAACATAAAAAAATCCCTGACTAAAAAAAGGTACGATTTATTATGGAGAAAATTTGAACCGGAACTTGTAAAATTTGTACAATTGTACTATTTTTACTTTCTGATGTTCCAATAAAGTTTTAGCATCAATACACCATATGGCGTGCCTGTGCAACTTATCATTATCATAAGTAATTTCAATTTCATCGGTTGTTTATAACCTAGACAACTCGTGTGCTGGATGTATTAGATATTTATGGTGCAGTGCTTTGGGTGGCAGCTGCAATCAGGATAATTTGTTCTGCTGACATTAATTTCGATCAGAGGTGCAGAGAGCTAACCCGACATCTGATAAAGCGGAGTTATAACAAAGATACAATAGTAGAAGTGATACGAAATACCAAGCAAACAAACTGTGCTGACCTCCGAATATTCAAGGGTAACTAAAACATGCAAAAAACACCCTTCATCCTCACATTCTACCTCGAGAGCCCCTAAGTAGCGAGCATTATTCAACAATTCTGGCCACCCATTGAATCGTGTGAACTGCCTAAATTGATCTTTCCACACATATCAGTTGTAACATTCCGCATACCGCAAAATTTAAGAGACATGCTAGTCAAGGCAAAGTTAATCCACTCTTACATTTAAAAAAAAAAAAACATAGATGGGACATGGAAGCCTTGTGGAAACAAAATATGCAAGACGTGCAAACGCATTAAAGAACATGTTGAATCACAGTCACATGTGACACGTTACGTATTCACAACCATGATATAACATGCAACAAAGGAAATGTGATCTACCTAATCATATGTGAGGTATGCAGCACCACATATGTTGGAGAAACGCATAAATTAAATGGAGCCCAGTGGCAGGACATTTCTTATCACCCAGCCAAACGATCAATGGTGTAATTTTTCCAATTTCATACATGGCAGATTGTGGCATCATGCGGTTTGGGCCTGTGCAAATACAAAGAGCGCTTTATTTACTATCGTCTTAACTTCTGCATCCCGCTACTTTGGACCTAAGTGTCTGAGAGTTATGAAACTAGCACTTAAAGCTGACAAAAGTGTGCCTAGTATGAATCATATTCTATATTGTATAAAGAATCATGTCCAACGTATTACTTCTTCTGGTGTTGTTTGTCAATTATATTGCTAAGGGCTGTATGCTATATTTTATGTCTACTTATATAATCGTCAGCCATGTCCTTTTTGAGTCTGTAATATTTGAGGACTGTTATTAATGGTTAATTTTGTTCCTTTTGGATATTTCCAAGAACGATTTGGTGGAATATTCAAGTTCTTGCAAATTAAGTTTTACTAGTTTAAGTTATCCCATTAGATTCAGAACTAAATGACTGATCATTTTGTAAATATATTTAACATTCATATTTAAGTCTTGCAATTTGAAAGTAAATTTGAAACATGCAAATTGATTTTACTAATTATGATATTCCTGAATCGGATAAATGCCAATAACTTATTCCACATCCGAATGTTACACATAATACTGCATCATTAAGTAGATTATGCCAAACGCACATATTGCACTGGGCTCTGTATCCATTGATTAAATCACCACTGTTACAATTCAGAGAGAGTTGTCTTAGAAAATATATAATGTTCTATATGTGAATTATTTGTGTTGCGTATAGTAGATATTTACGTTTCTTAATACGGTTGTAATGCCAAGATTAACATAAGGATTAGGTTGTATTGCTGGAGAAGAATACTGAGCAGAATGTTATACTTTTTTCAATCTAGTATCCATTTGTATAAGTTTTTTCTTTTTTTTCAAAATACTTTCTGATAATATTATATACCTCGAGAGGTATAGAGGAATCAAAGAGGTATGAGAGAAGTACGAGAAAAGTGTTCGGCAGTAGGTAAATGATATGTTGCAATCATCATTCATATAGGATATTACCCATTTATTGCACTTGTTACATGACATATTTTCATTTGAATCGAAAAACATAACATGTATTACATGCACTCACAATCTTAAGTATATTATCCGCTAGTCTATCCAGTTATATACAAGACCTTATTTTCAGTACCTATTTATACCTCCTTTACATCCATACCTCATGGTGTATAGATACGATTATACAGAGAGTACAGTGTCTTATAACCTTGCGTATTTAGTAGATAGAAATTATTCTGGAAATACAATATTTTATTTAATCCTTACGTTACCTCTAATCTACTTCCGATTAATGTAGTTTATCGAGCTTTCCGTGCGGTTGCAAGTACACTTTGTAAACCAATCTTATGAATCTGCATATGACCGATTTTATGAATGGGTATCCTTCTTTTCTATCACTATAACTTGAAATGACAAGATAAATGATTCAGGGGATAAACATAGTCAGGGGCAATATAATCTGACTAATCTCTTTGATTATATACACATACATATATGCTCTTTTCTAAGCTAACCTTATGAAGTATATAGAGGAGTAGACAGAGAGAACAGTATCTTATAAACGTGTAAATGGAGTAGATAGCAGAGCAGTATAGAGAAAATATACCAACTGATCCATATGATATCTCCTGGGTATTTGATATATATTATCATACTTTCTAAATGTTTGAATATAGATATAACCGGATAGATGAACTTATGTCCTTGTTCTCTACCACTAATATTTGAAATGACACGATACATGAGTCACGGGGTAAATATAAACAGGGACAATGCAATCTGACCCATGATGCTGATTATATATACACAAACATATATGTTCTTTTACACCTTAACATAGAACGGAAACATAGGAATAAGAGGCAGTAATTATGATCTTCGACCAGCGGAGGCTGACGTCACATCAAGAACCTTGTTGGAAGTTTCCGATCTTCTTGGCAAACGATATGTTCTACAGGACCAAGCAACCATGAAAAGAGCAAATTCGGTCGAGAATAAAGGTTTGCAAAATATATTATTATATTTGGAGCATACAATATACAGAAACATTATTTGTATTGTTTTACTGAAAAGCCACAAGTGTAAAATATTTTTTTATTTAATGCAATTACGGTAATATAGCGACGACGCATGACGTCTACGTATGACTAATGGTTTCGTTTTTGTTTTGTGATATATTGTATCTGTTATAATTCATGTTATGTATTTTCTGGTCATAATTACAGTAATTCGGTGGACGAAGATAGGCGTATACAAATGACTAATTATTTCCTTTTTTGGCTATATATTGTATATGTTTATTATTCTAATTAAGCAAATACCTATTTATGTCCTGTCATCGATTACGGTTTAATGACATTTTTCTCTCTTGATATAAAAAGAAAACGTGATTGGGAGAAAGTACGAAAACATCATTCTGATTAATGCCCTTGTTTCTCTCTCTATCTCGGGACATTCGTTTAAATCCCTATTCGATTTTGTTTGATTTTACGGTAGAGGTGAATGAAGAAATGCAGTAAAGTACAATTAAGCTTATCTCACGGTTTTGTATGTGATACAGAATATTTCATCTTGCAGATGCAGCAAACGTCAATGTGCAATATGTAGAACAAGAACTTAGAGCTCTTCTCCAACGTTTCAAACATGGGCGAGACAAAGAAAATAATTTTCCTAGCTCAGACGCTACGTTAGCATACCGATATGTAGCAGGTTTAAGTAAAAGAGGAGCAACAGGTTAGACCAGTTATTAAAAAAAAATAAAAAAATAACGGGGATGGTACCATATTATCTCATATTAGGATGGTAAGATATTATCACTTATGAAAATGGTAAGATGGCTCCTCATGATATCCCTTTAATGTTCCTAAATGTTACATACCATCTGAGAATATACCTTAGTATAGCAAAAGAATATAACATTGTACATAGACACTATTGGAACATAACTGCTTCAATGCATTATACATCAAATATACAAAAATGTTACATATTTTACTAATTATATCATTGACGGCAGATACAATGTATAATGCATATGTTTTTTCATTGCAAATTATATCCACAGATAACACTCGCCAACAAAAGCAAGACTACTATGTCGAGATTGCCGTACTGATAGATTCATCAATATGGGACTTGTAAGTGCTCTCTTTGTATATAAACATACCTATATATATATATATATATATATATATATATATATATATATATATATATATATATATATATATATATAAGTAAACTCTTTGCATAAACAAATACATACTTATTTCTATATATCAACCTACACAACTGCATCCAAGAGTCTATCTATATACCTACCTACCTGCAAATTTACCGCCCACAACTTATTTATCCCTGCCGGTGCTGCAAGACAAAGTTTTCTGAAATGTTTATGCAGTAATGAGCTTAATTGAAAACAAGGCAATAGTGGCTTCAGTACGCATCAAAAATGTCCTTGTAGACACGTCGACCTTAATAAAGTTTAGTTGAGCGCCTTCGCAATAACTTGAGTCGTATGTACAAGTCTCTGTTTATACACGAATGCTGCACTTAAGTCCTATCAAATTTCGGCGAATTTTAAGTGCAATTTTTGGTAATTAAGATTGCAATTGGAAAATATGTTTAATGATGAATTCAGTGTAATAATTCAAATCCTTTAAATTCCCGAGTTTTAATATTAAGTATCCGAATCACTTAGTAAAGGTCATGACCGGTGCAAAGAAGACATATACAAAAGACATCACAATCATTTAATATACAAGTGAACTAATACGGCTATTTCTTTCCCCAGGTTGAGAACATTTATGAAATTCACGGCTGCAGATTTTACTTCTCTTTGGTTGCAAACTAAAGCATATACATGCACACAAGAACGCATGCACGCGCATATATATATATATATATATATATATATATATATATACATATATACAATATATATATATATATATCATCTCTACTTGCAGATATTCAATGAGGGTACTAATCGCAAATACCCGAGAAAAAGAGGATGAAGTAAAAAGAAAGATAAGAGAAGCTTACTCACACATTATGAACGGTGTAAGTAATGAATTAGTAACCCCTGAACACATTAGCATTCATTTAAAATGCACACTTCATATTTTGTAACAAAAAGATGATCTGGAATGGAACGATCTGTGATCCAGCAGAACATACGCACCTCGTGGTGATGGCTTAAGCAGGGTATATTTTGGAATTATCTAAACGCATTTCACCTGATTGTCTTTCTGGAGAAATAGTCTGCAAATTGGCCGTGCTGTAGTTTTTTTAATGTAATTACAGTGAAACTTCCTAAGCAAGCCCATCTGTAACCCGCTATCCACTGTAAGTAGGTCCATCTGTATGACTGGATAATTTCTGGTCACAAAAAGGCAGTTATAATACTAAATATAACTATACTGGCCACCTCTGTGAAACGGTCAATATGCTGATATTAATATTGTCTGGTTTTAGAGAAGTTTTATGTTTCTTTACAAAATTTAGCAAACATAGATAAGTATGTTTCCGTCCTTATCCTTTCTGATTGTAAAGGAAGTCATATGCCTGCTATGTTATCAGTGAAGCATGCCATACTTATAGATTTGAGGAAGTCTTTGAAGAATGCATACTTTTTAACATTGTCATGTCGATATTGTAAATTATAAATTCTGAAATAATGTATTTCTCTTTTGTCATAGGTGAACCTGCGCTACAAAGAAATAGATGATACAAGCATATCAATCAGTATCACACTTCATCAATTTATATTTTTCCAGGTAAGATATTTTATGAACTGCGGATTCCTGCATCTCCCTACATGTCCCTGAGTGCTTGCGATAGAGTATATGTTTTGTCCGTGAATACACGATTTAAAGTAAATCCTCAATTACAACAAATGTAGCATTCTGATTTGCAGTCTACATGAAGGGAAGTGATGTTGATTGTAGTGACTTTAAGTAGGCGAAATGACTGTAAAGTTCTAATTTGGATATAAGCAATCACTTAGATCATCCAGAAGCATATCAATAACATCCATGAATATCTCTCTTTTGCAAATAAAAATTTGATGCTTTGAATGATCTATGAATAAGTGTACACGGTTACTACAATTGATAACTTTCAAACAATCCCCACCTATTTCTACATCAACGCCATAATATCTAACTAGACATTTTCATCACCTCAATGGACATCAGTATAGGGTTGATGTTTAAATGGCAAAGCCCGGTTGGCAAAGTTTAAAACCGCAATAGAGTATTTTTTATTATTGATATGAATTTATGATTAAAGTTAAACTGAATAAGATCTAAGTAGTTCTGACCACATTTTGAGCCCACTGGAAAAGATACTATTTCCCTTATTCAAAAAGAGGTGTTGACAAAATCGCCGGTTTTATGGAATAAAACGACCAAATTTCTGATAACACAAATTATGCTACATTTTTTAAGATCACACCTTTTTTTCATCTCTGGTTGATTTTATGATGAAAACATCAGTTTGTTTTATGTTTTAATGTCTATGCACAGAAATATAAAAGCCAGTTTTAATACATTTTTTTTTGTTTTGGTTGTTCAATTAAAAGATTGTTTACTATATATAATAATGATATAATGATGCCACATCTTGTTTTATAGTGAATTGACACGTTTCCTCACGGTTTAATATTCAGCGTGGATGTAGTCACGGGATCCATTGTCCCCTTATTTCCTTCTACTGTGTGATGAAATATTATCAATAATGATCAAACACATAACAAGAGTAGTATAGGTATAAAAGTAAACGACATAGACTTTCTTATTGCTCAATATGTTTCTGGCACCCGAATATTTATAAACGACTCGGAAAAATCTTTAAGTAGGACATTGCATGTAATCCAGTTATAGCCTCAAATATCAAGTGTCGTTACGTCAAACTAGACAAGACAAAAGTTACTTAGTGTGAGAGTATAAACCACAGCATGTAGAAGTTGTGTGGAACTTCTAATCTCATCTGGGAACGCAGACCATTTACGGTTTATCTATTCATTTTTGTATTTATCTAAACCAGGTATAGAACATGATTTATTTTTAAAAAAAATCAAACAAAACGAAAAACTTTTGAGAATCAAAGGTCAAAACTCTCGCATTGTCAAAATTAAACAAGTAATTGTAGGCTTTCCACACCTGTGCATCTTGCACTTATGGTAAGTAATGCCTGAGGTACCTACAATATGTATACAATTGTTTTTGATTAATTTATACACTTTATTCAAACATTCAATCATTCCTGCATCTTTTCCTTGGAAAAAGAGTTTTCCCTCACATCTAGAAAATTAATAAAGATACTAATCTCTGGTGGGTCAGGTATACATTATTACGATGGATATTAGCTACTAAAACTTACTCGACGTAATTAAACAGGACACTACTTACTAATACTTACTTTACTAAAATTAGTGTAATGAATGATATTACGAAACCCTTTGAAAAATAAATTGGGAAATAATCTTTTGTATTTTTGAGGAATGTCCATAAAAAATATATATTTTGGCACACATTGCCGAATTAAACTTAACAGCAAAAAATGCAACTTCTGGTTTTATTGAGACAGAGTCAGTAATGCAGAATCTAGGATGGATGCCATCTTATTAAAAACAAAACGTATATATATATATATATATATATATCTAGAATCATATAACAGATATCTTAAAATATACAATTGAATTGGAAAAACAATTAGCTTTGAACACGGAACATTAGACGATTGTCTTGGTTTCATTGAACCATAGGCTTTGGATTGCATTCTAAGTGTATTGTTTATCAGCGCCATTACATGCTAATGGGGGTCCCGGGTGGGCGAGTGGTCTAAGGCTCTCATCTTTACAGATCACTAACACATCTCACCTTTGTTCGAGTGAGTTTGAGTCTCGACTCGACCAACGTTAGCTTTCCGTGAAAACAACATTGGAATAGAAAGATCTTTTTCTTTCTCACCTGTATCTCTAGTCAAGAACACATTTTTATATGAATTTAGCAAATTAATCAAAAACAACAAACAAATCGTTGTCAATTGTTTCTAGTTTTGCTTATAGACCGAAACTGATTTTTTTAATGATTTCCATTTGTTTCCTATTTTGTTTAAAGGAAAAAGACCTATTTCCATACAATCGTTCTAATCTGACCACAGTTGACGGAAAACAATGTATTAATGACGACGACTATCTATATGATCTATACAATTGAGACATGGGCGTCGGCGTGAACTATAATCCAAGCTTCGACCATGCGATGCTCTTTACGAGGTAAGTGTATGTACACCGGGTATAACTCTAACGTTGATGGCTCAATGGCTACGCGCGCAACGCACCCGAATTACTCGCGGAATACGTTTCAAACGCGTGGATAAATGATAAGCAAATATACTTTTTAATTATTTTTTCACTAAAGAATAATACATTGTAGCAAAGTTGCAGCTCCCGGAATATTACTAAATTATTTGTTATAAATACGGTTTGGTGTTTCCAATTTCTAAATTGCGCTAGGTAATACGTTCCATTGGTTTACACCAGGAATATGGCAAAACAGCGATTTATAGGTTATCATGTCTCATAGGCTCTTTGTTTTTCCAAATCATAAAAGAAACATCTTTCGTTGTAGTTTCACTGATATGGACTAATTTTTGCTGTACCTTTATCTCAATTATTTGCAAACACCAATCCCTCTCATGAAGTATATGGCTAAATAAAAACCAAGCAGACAATTTCGGAATCGTGATGGTACATTCTGAATTTGGGTGGCATCATACAAATTCTAGGCAGCGCTTTTGATAAATAAAAAACACGTTATACAAATTGTAACGCAGTTGGGATATGTTTATATATGTTGATTGGAATGTATAAAACACGTATTGAATCCACTCTTCACCTTTCGATATTACTCGTAATTTAAAACACAATAATACAAAACTTCCACGCTTCTAATTCTAAACCCTGGAACTAACAAATCGCCAAAAAGAGAGATAAGCACGCCGACTCTTTAGAATAACATCTTCTATAAAACTGAAGTTTTTTCTGATAAAAATGTGACACTTTGTTACATATATAATTTATGTTGATAGTAATAATTAGACGAAACAATGGTGGAATTAGTATACATTGAATGTATACCTATTTTGTAGTGCAAACTGTCCAGGTGTCTAACTATTTGTACAGTAGATGTGCCTTTAGTCAAACAAAGCTTAGAACAACTGGTGTCTGAATGTAACGAATCACACTTTGGCCGTGACAAGTTAATGGGAAAGCCAAATTAACTGCTATTGACTTACAGGTGTGTAGGACATGTTGAAATGTTGATTAGTTAGTTCTAGTCAAGATCACAAAGATACAGCGCAAGCGCATTACAACTTTCCAGGATGGAGTATTATTATTCCTATTCTTCTTCTTCTTGTTATTATTATTATTATTAGTAGTAGTATTGATGTTAATTGCACGACTATTTATTGTCTTTTTTGAACTTTTTTTTATTTAAAGATATTTGTATACGCTCTCCTTTCTTTCAGTGTTTCTCCATCAATATGATCAAGCATAGCAACACTCTTACTTACTTTGTCACTGTTCGTTCGATCAGCAAATATTATTTGTACACTTTAATTTTTGGCGACAAATTTAAACTGGTCCCAATAAACCTGGTTCCAATATTTATATGTCCTGTTTCCCTACTGTTTTCAATAGAATACTGTTGTGTTTTTGAAGCAGAATAATCGGCAAGTTGCTAGAAAGAGATGCATCGAAATGCTGTATGACGAAGGATCATTTCCCCATCCCCCACCCCCACAGCCCATCTCTGTGAAATATTTTTAAATCTTGTCCAATAAGGTAGTTTTCTTTTGATACTCACAAATGATCATTGTTTCTGTCTCCCTGTCTGTTCATTTACTCTGATTAGGTATCAATCGCTCCTAATAGTGTATGTATACATACTGTTACAGCATGACTCTTGAAATTTAGGGAGAAGGTGTATATTGAGTACTACATTATCATCACAAAAGGACTTCACTGTGACCCATATCCCATACTTCTCTGACTTGGATTCACTTTCATTCACTGTTGATTCCAGAGTCATCAAAGTAGATGATTGCATGCATCTATATTAGTACCATGCACTTAAAGCAATAGAAGGATATTGTGATCTATATTTCACCTTTACTGGCTAATGTTAAGTTTGATGTTTAATTCATGACTATCTCGGTTTTCTTTATATCCTGTATAATAATGCTGTACTTGAAATCATTGAAGTAGATGACTGTTATTACTGCACTTATACCAAAATGGTCACCGTGGCCTGCATTTCACATTTTAATGGGTTAGGTTATTGATTTTGCATTTAACTCATGTCCACATAAGGTTTTGGAATGCTAATTACATAGTATCATATCTGGATTTATGAAACTTGATGAGGGGATATATATATATTGATGAGCACTACTCCCTCAGGTCAATAGTACTTCGTTAGGGTCTATATTATACTCTTCATAACTTTGGGTTACATTTTGTGTTTCATGTTCATTTTTCAGGCACTGTTCATGTTAGAATCGCGAAATTGAAGATGATGTTTATCTTGTCACTACCAAACCCTTTCAGCAAAATAAGCTCATTGCGACTTCAATTTCATCTCTTACTGGCTCAAGTTAACTTTCTGCATTGAACTCACAACCACACGAGCTTGTGGGCATGATATAGGCATACTATCATATATATAATCATGAAACTCGGTAAATGGATGCATCTTGATAAATTATACATTCTGATTGCACAAGCTGGTATATGCGACTATATTTCATGCTTCAGTGACTTTGATAGATGCTTAAACTTTATTTCTTGGTGGATGTTTATGTTCCAGTCATGACATTTGATATTCGGATCCATCTATGTTGCTACTACACCCTGACAACAAAAGATAAGTCACTGCGGCCTACATTTTATGTTTACTAGCATGGGTTAATTATTGTGTCTATACATCTGAGTCTACTCTGAATGTCATTTCTGGCCGGTGCAGTTAGAAGTAGGAATACATATGCTGATTCAGTGATATATGTTCCATAATTATAATTACAACATTTATCTCTGGGTTTTATGAACTCATGATTGGACGTCTTCTTTGATATCATAAAAAAGAAAGAATAAAATAATTAATTTTTTATATTTTTATTCTTTTATGACTTTTAAACCATGTCACAGTAGGTAGGTAGGTACGTTTTGTGTGGTTAGTTTTGTAGATAGTTATGTAGATGGTTTCGCTATATATAACCACGAAACTGATTATATAGTGCCAATAAAATGCACAGTTTTAAACTGTAATCCCACATTAAGTTCAAATTTAAAGATAAGAAACTGCGAAATACCGTTGGAAAAGAGTCAACATTTTATTGTTAAGACCTCTTTTGTCGGTATTTACTTTTTGCATGATGAAACAAAAAAGGCTTGTTAATCTATCCTGACACAACTAAATAATTGTAAAAAATCACATTTTAAATTCAATCAAATAGAGATGTCCCATATGCTAGACTCAGCTGTTGTGAAATATATGTGTTGAAATGGCATCTGTCAAATCCAAGATGTGAATGGCTTCATAAACATTGCAAATTGTCGCTAGTGCTAAAGGTATTAGCTGATCCTAAGAATGACAGAGACGTACAAAGAACTAGTAAAACTGTAGGTATCTCTGGAACAGATAGTACATAATTATAAATGATCACGGAATACCATATCCATTCATATGTGAAGAAACATTAGACACACAAGGAAAACAAAAATAACACAGTTCCTGAGGAGCTTGATTAACTTGGTGGTAACAACGAAGTACTTCAACATGGGTATAAACCGCCTATAACAAGACGAAGACATACAAATTAAGAAAATATATCCAAAAAGTCACTTTACAATACAGAACGAGGAGGCTTTTAAAAACCATACATGTTTCTAAATAACGGAGAAATTGTGAAAAAAGCACACATGATATTGAAAGTCAAATGAATCTTCCAGGATAAATAGAATGTCTGAGCTAGTTAAATTAGCAAGTGAAATAATCTGTTGCGCATTCAAAAGGAGAAAGCTAAATTTGAATCAAAGCAGCATATTTCATCTAACCCTTTTAAAAGTTGTATACGTACGCAAATATGTCATCCGAGGCCTCGCACAACATGCATCGTTGCGAAATGCGAGGTGATCCTTTGAAACAGTTGTTAGATAATATAAACACGTACGAGGACGAGCCAGAAGATAACAAGCAACAAATACATTATGACATTCGATCCAAGCATTTTTCATAAAGCAGCAGAAACAGTCAAGCCTCTGGAAAAATTCAAGAAGCAAACTAATGAAAGACATCGAAAATGGATCGTACGGTACACAAATAAATAGATGGGAGAAAAACAATTACTATCAATGTAAATAATTGATAGCTGAAGCTGATTATATTTTTGTTTTCCAATTCAATTACAAGAAGTGAAGAGCTGCACAAGGTTCATTTGTCATTTATAACGGGTGTATGATTCCATCAAGCTTCCAACATATTTAAGTACGGATTTGTTACATTCAACATTGGAGTACTATTCATAAACTTTACTATTGCTTGACTATATTCACGAAGTTTAGGAATTTTACTTTTGAACCGTCAATGTTAGCTTTGGGTCATAACGTGTGTTAGTAAAAACACTCATAGATATTAAGATTGGGTCATCATACAAATTTACATTTCAAACATATAAGTAAACTATTTATATTATGTAGGTTTAGCTGAGTTAACCAATGACTCTGAAATTACTAGGGATTTGCTACTTGATACGATGTTGCTATGTAATATGTTTAGTTTAGCTATTTATCCGCGAATCGAATTTCTGGAGCAATATATAGTTATGTCATTAATGGTATAGTACAATTTATAATGCACTTGTATTTGTTGCAAGCAAACAATTAACCCTATCATCCAACATATAGCACAATATCTATTGTTTTCATTCAAGCCTAGCTGTATATAATTGGTGAGTATCGGCAGTTAAAAGTTATTATTTTGCTTTATTCAGTTATTAACATTTTATTAGGTCATTTCTATTTTAAATAAAAAAAAGGAATCCGCCAATCATATAATGATAGCCGTGATTTTTGGTCGATTCTGGAATAGTCACATGCCATACAAATTCCATTTATTTGATTTGAAATCAACTTTTTTGATACAAGGTAATCTTTGCTAATTGCTATATATATATTTTTTTTCCAGTTTAGCACTTAATATAAGTATGATAGCTTCGATGTAGTTTAATTTGCAATTAACGCACTTTTTTTTTTTTTTTTTGAAAATTTAAAGAAGGAAGGAAATATATAAGCAACCTAATTAGCGTAATGATGCCTTGAAATTTGCAAACACAACATCTACATCTGTGAAACGAGTTCTCGTATCCCCAGCGCAACCGGCAGTTGAGGACTGTTCGCGGAACCAAATGTAACAGGAAAATGATACAGTATATAACTTATGTCGTCTGGAATCAAGCTTGATTCATCAGTTTCGCAAACCTTGTGAACATACCACTCAGGTTAAAAGGTTCGGCATAGCGTGGCTGGGTATTTCAGTAACCTAATACGTATCGAGCTCTACCTCACTTTACATTATTTTTTTTTAAAGAAAACACTTAAAGATATATGCCATGTATGGAGATGTACGGATCCCCAGACGGGCAAATGCATGAAGAAACATTATAGTGCAGCAAGAGGAACAGTCTGTGTACCAAATATGGTAATATGTATCTCTCTCTCTCTCTCTCTCTCTCTCTCTCTCTATATATATATATATATATATATATATATATATATATATATATATATATCTTACTCTCTCTCCTTCTCTCCAGAGACGGGTCTCCAAGGTTATAACAATTAATATCAGATGTGATAATAAAACCGTTTCGTATTTTGATAGTAATTCACACTAAAATGTAGTCATCTAAACAGCCACATGTACTTCCTTGCAAGTCAATCAAATTAACAACCCGTGAGTGGCTATGGAAAACAAGTATACAGGTTTTGGTTTATGTAGCACACACACTCACATACAGACATATATATATATATATATATATATATATATATATATATATATATATATATATATATATATATATATATATTGCAGTGGTGCATTGAAGGAAGGTGTGTTTTCAGAACATGAGAGCAAACAAATGACATCCGAAATAAATAGGTGAGTACATCCCTCAGGGTTGGGACGACGGCATCACAGTTGTAAGCCTACTAGATTCACAATCATAATGATGCAGGTTCGAATCCCGTTCAGACGTTGTGGGCTAGGCTTCTACGGGGAATTCTTTTCCCAAGTCACTTCACTCAGATTGTATTTTCTAACAGAATTATATGACATAATCACTAAGTGATGAGAAAACTGTTCAGTCTGTTTTACAATAAGTCATATATATATATATATATATATATATATATATATATATATATATATATATATATATATATATATATATATATATATATATTGCAGTAGTGCATTGAAGGAAGGAGTGTCTTAAAATGTTCGAAATATGTCAGTACATCCCTTACGGTTGGGAACACGGCGGCAGAGTGTTTAGCCTACCAGACTCGCGATCATATAAGGATATAATGATGCTGGTTCGAATCCTGCTTAGACAAGGCGGGGTAGGCAGACACGGGGCGTCTTTTCCTAAGGTGCTTCACTCACTTTGCCTCTGCATGATATAACCTTTAGTTGGTGATGTTCCATTAAACATCAAACATTCAAATATAAATCTCTGAGGAATTACTTAGTAAACGTATTCATACAACCTTATTTTTTAAAACTCAGTTATTAGTTAGTGAAACTTTAGAAGTTGCAGTTTATTCGGTTTCTAACTCCGATAATTGTGATGATGATGATGATGATGATGATGATGATGATGATGATGATGATGATGATGCCAACTACAATTATTCTACACTCTTTGTTATTTAAAATGTATGAAATGAAAATATCCCCGATTCATTATAATGGGTAATGGCAGTAAATTAGATCAATCCTTGTATTTTGCAGGTCTAAGCCGCAATGTACCACACTCAGCAATGTATGAAATTGGAAAATTTCCAGGACTTCCGAGTTGAATGATATATGTGAAAGCTGTCTCTGTATTTTCGACCCTGACAATTCACACCAAAATATATTAATCAATCCAATGAACATTTAACTTAATTACAGCAATACAATATTATATTTCACATGTGTTTATTTTATCTGAAGCATCTAATTATCTTGGAAAGAAACACAATGTGACTGTCAGTTCTACTCACTGCCTAGATCGATGTGTTTTCAGATCGGTAATGATAGCGCTTAAATACAAAGAGCGTGAAGTATTTAATTATTCGTATTATTAAAAATGAAGGAATGAATAATTAAATAATCAACGAAATTATATTTAATGTTTATCTATATCATTCCTGCATTAAATTCAAACTGTTCTCAGGCATATTTGTATATAATATTTGAACGTAGCTTATCTCTTCAATTATATTTGATTTAAGATTTAAGCACAGCCACGATCCATCTAAATTAATAATTACAAAAAGCATATATACATGCCATCATTTTAGTTAATTACAGGTAGACAACTTTCCTGTTTATAATTAAATCCTCATCTCATTGTATCCACACATTTTCATCCAAGTGAACAACAACACTGTAATGTAAAATACTAGAATTATTGCCTAAGTACACTACTTAATTAAACACTGTGTATATGTATGATTGTTTATATATATATATATATATATATATATATATATATATATATATATTTATACATATATATATATATATATATATATATATATATATATATATATATATATATATGTGTGTGTGTATATATTATAACAGAGTACTAAATCTCATACTTCGCTGATTTTAGGATAACTGAATAAGCGTCGTGCCAATAAGTCATCTACAACATACAAACGTATATCACGTAAACAATCATGAAATGCAGAATTACACAACAACAGCTGTTTTACATTAGCAAATATTTAGATCAGGTCTCTCAGACATTTTCTCACTATATACAATTATCTTTTAAGCATGAATCGGATAATGTGCATTGACCTTCGTCAGTGACCTCTTCCTGTTACCTTCGTGGTCTCTATAACCGGTTTTGCATATCAGTGGAAGTGTGATTTCATTTATTATGTGTATTATATTTACTGCTGAGTCTATTGGATGGATTTTGTCCGTATACCAACCGGGCACAAACGAATATGTGATTATATTGTCTTTCAGCTTAGCAAGCACCTTCGAAATTATAGGGAGCGGGGCACTAATTCATTTTCCGTAGATATCAATGTAAACGTTTGAGAAAATAAAGCCATTCTTTGCATTCGATGACTAAATTCGCAACGCACGTACGTTAAGAAAGCGAACATATTATGACCAATAAAATCTATATGCTTTGGGTCATTTTCTTGCGATAAATGTGTCATAAGCCGGATATCGATACAGCTATTTTAATCATCAGTTTGGCACCGGGTAGGCATATACAATTTTAACCTGTCCAGACAGATGGGAAATCGTGTACTTGCACAGACAGGATCTATGGAAAGTTGAAAGTGCTGACACAAGTCTCGGGAAATTAGAAACCTTTCAGGGCGATATTACAGCCAATGACCCGATCTCAAAGTATTAAGCGAGGTTTCGAATTTTCCTCTATTAAGAGACTGATATCGTATATTAAAATGCAATTTTACAATAATCAGCCGTATTAAAGAACATTTCACTAGCAATATATGTGTAAAAACGATTTGTGTCTCGCAGTCACGGTTTAGTAGTATATCAATGATATATCCTGGGCCACTGGGTATAAGTTATGAGTCACGTTTTGGGGTTTGTGGCCAATTTGAACAAACATGACTCAGAAACACTGTTTTAAAACACTTTTCGAGAAAATACCACATCTTTAAACTGTATTCCTAACACTTTTTACTCATTTTTTTTTGGGCCAGATGTAGCTAAAACACAAAACCACGGTTGTCATAATTGTACAAAAATATGTACCATTTGTCATCAAAATTTTATGAAAAATCACAGAGTATATCCTCAGTCACTTGAAACATGGCGTCACCTATTTTATGTCGTTTCTGCTATATTTGAAAAAAAGACAAAAAACACTGAGGTAGCCTTGAAATATTTATGAAAAAGACGCTATGTCATATAGATTAGCTCGTACCTTTTTTCACCTAAAATTATTAAATTATTAAAAGCCGACGCATACCGCTTTACCTCTGATTTTAATGGTCAGTGGATTTATTCGTTATGAAAACTTGTATATGAAATACATCATGGAATTCATATCTAAAACATAAAAAACAAGTTGCACATCTCACTTTTGTTTACTCTTGTTGTACAACTAATGTTAGTATCACCAGCCAATACAGGAATAGCATATATATTTAACACGACGAAGATATATTATACAGAAAACGCATATTTTATATACAAAGCATTACTGATTATTACGGGTCCAAGAACTTATTAGAAAATAGAGAGGGAAATGACTAATACAGGAAACATATTAGGGAGACATATGGTGTAATAGATAATGTTGGACACGATACAGTTCTGAGCATTATATCTCTCTAAGAATACCGGAAGAAAAAAAATGATGGATCGATATCTTTGCACGAGTTAGTAGCGGACTAACACCTGAAGTAATAGCGCATATATATTATAATATTAAATCGTATGTGATATTTTTTAACTGCTCAGGTTCAAATATAACAATTATTACACGGTCCGTTTCTACTGTTAAAACACATTAAAAAAGTTGTTCGAAAAATGCATTTTAGACAAACAGGACTTTGACTGCGAGATTTCAAGATTTAGATTGCAGAAATATAGTTCAAGTTCAAAAGTTAGACTAACCTATGTAACCTGTGGTGATGGTATATTTTTGTTACCATGCGATATGTTTATGAAAATATGTAGCACAGTAGGCTCCAAGAACAATTTCCAAGAGTCCCCACATTCTTCAAGGAACAAATCCTATCATAAATACTTAGGTGATAAGGAATATAACTTAAAAAGAGGATACAAAATCGTCAAATTGAAAACAGCAAAAACGGTGAAAACGAAATGATTAAATTTGCCAGCCTGAGTGATGTTAATGAAACAAAGAATGAGTATGAAAAAAATAATGACAATAAAGATGCATATAAGAAGAATACAAATTGATAAGAACGGTAAATAAGGTAGAAATAATACAATGGTCATGAGAGAAATGAACACGCGTTTATTATTATGTATATAATTGCATGAAGTCATGTAATTTGTGTTTCTAGTTTGCTCTTTATTTACTGCCGCTGTTTTCTAGAAACGTTGTTTCTTATTTACCCTTTTAGTTACTAAAAACAAACCTTTTAATATAATTGCAGTGAACAATCCCTATCGTGTCAGGATTATCAAAAATGTGTTATCAGATATGAAAGAGATAACTTTTACGGTGGATGATAAACCACAGCTGATTATACTAATACATATATGCTGCTGCGGGGTTTTTTTCAGGTAACTTAAACAAATAATCACCAATATTGTTCATGCCTTTTTTAAGTGTTTCTATGACAAAATCTGTGGGACTCCGGTGTCAATGCTAACTACGTTGCTACCTGCACCAGACCCAAAGAAGAGAGTATCTGACAGCCTGTTTAGCTCGCCATCGTCACAGCGACGTGAGACGTGTCACACCTTCAAGGGAATTCTGAATAGGATGCTATACTTTTTGGGAAAACCCTCTGTAACAAAGAAAATAAATCTCTCAGGATGCAGATGCAATTATATTTCATTAAATAAAACAAACAAATTCCAAATCTAAAAGTACACCAGAAAACAAACAAGAAATTATTTTACTGTATCATAGCAATTAATTAACGACTATCAACTTCCTATTTTCCTAAAAGTTATGTCTTTGAATAAAAACATCAAGTTATGTTAAGAACCAAATAACCAATTAACCAGAAGTAGACGAGTATACTTGAAAAGTAGGAGGAAATCAATCTTTCTGAATAATACTCAAATCGTTGTGCATCAGTTCAAATAAATAAAAAATTTCTAATGTTAGGCCATAAATGTAAATAAAATTCAAGCTTTCAAAGTGTGAAGACTTCTTTCCAAACATAATTTTCCTAGAGCATGAAGTACGCAGCGGAATCCTTTATAACAACAAAACTATTATTATATTCACAGGCAATAATTACACAATTAATACTAATCAATTGCTACTATTAAGAACAGTTTCATGTTTGTATTTCCTAGATATAAATTAATAATAAAGGTCAAATAATCCATGGCACTCTGCATTTTACAATTTCAAACAATAATAATTAAAGAAAAATAGCAATTATTGCGAATTTTTTAAAATATAATATTGAAATTACTCTAATGCTTTTAGACTATTAGCATATACTAAAATAATTTAAAATCTACAAAGAAACAGATGGTAAAATGTAGAATTTACAATGAATATTACAAGTGCATACCTGTAACGTCGATTGCATACCTGTAACGACGAGTACATATCTGTAATGACGAGAATAATAGCTCTCGGATAATGCAGATGCAGTTATGCTTGTATCTGATTCCAGGGAACCATTTATATAGACTCCTCTGTCAGGATTGTGCAGAGCCTCACCCAAAATGACATAGTGAAAGGTGGCTAACGCAACCTTTGGTTGCATAAGCTCTCACGCACATTCCTAAGTTTACACGTAGAGCAAGGCACACGATCAGACGTAAAGCACAGAAACTCTCTTACGCGACATATCCAATATTATATTTATTTGATTTAAATAAAGGAATACAGAAGAAAGTCGACCGACTTAATTGTTTTACGCTACTAAGTAGTTTCTGTCCCAAACTGCATAAACAGTAGAAGAGAGAGAGAGAGGGAGAGAGAGTCGACTGACTTATTTAATATATGTTTCCACTGAAAGCAACAATACGTTCCCGCAGCATTCACCCAGTATGTAAATTTAACTTTATCAAAAATGTGTAGCAAACTCAGTCGTAACAGTTCAAGAGATGGAAACAATGTTGCAGTTGCCTCCATTTTCCCCCAGAAACTACAGCAATACTGAACTCGTTGGACTTCAGTGGAACCTCTAAAAAAGCAAATTTCAGTGCGAAACAACACGTTTTGAGGCGTATAATCAGAAAATAAATGTACTAAAAAGAACTTCACACTATGATTATGTGTGGTGTTGAAAATTCTGGCAACACACTGTTTACACTACATTTAATTGAAACAGAGTTTACACACTTTTTTGACTGTATTGTCTTTATCTGTCCAACATTTATATTGTTGTTGCTGTTATTCGTCCTTCGAGTTTGAAGATGACCAGACAATTGCTTTTTTAGAGATGACAATGTAGTTATAATAGTTCCTGGTTATAAATTAGATAAATGGCAAGAATTACTTATTAGTATATAGCAGGAAGGTAATATTTTTTTCTGATAGACAATTGTGCGAATTTAGAACATCTAAACATAAAGCTTCTAATCTAACTAAGTTAGCATTCAGTGATATTATGGAATATATATTTGTGTGTTAGTGCAAATGTATAATCATGACATAAAAAATCTTGGTGCAAATGTTATATTTGTAATGGTCTTTTACTCAAAAGAAAACAAATGTACCGAAAATATGTCTGAGGCAAATAATGTAGCACCAGTGGTAATGAGAGATGAACTAGTTGAAAAATAAAATAAAAAGGAAAAAAGAACTTGTAATGAGACTGAAATACCCTTTTGATTACAAGGTGGTAGATTAGATTAGGCTCCAAAGGATTGAACAAATAGCTAGTTAAGAGTAGCCACGAGGCAATGTATTGATGCTCTCAACTAAAAAATGTTTATGATCATATCGTAAAAGAGCAACCTTATGTATCGTGATATTGTGCATCTTATGATCGTAGTATGTAAATAAATTCGTCTCTTGGTGATTTATAGTTTGGTTAAAATGGCAATCTTTGTAGTTGTCTATATTTAGATTATTTTAAGTACTGATCTTTTAATTCTCTTTCTTCCCTTTATTTCACCTATGTTAATCCTAATAGCATTTAGCTTGCTTCTTTATCCATTTTTAATGCAGAAATTACAGCCTTACTTTCATCTTGAAACCTCTCGAAAAAAGGGAATGTTTTTATATATTTTTTCGGATTGATTTTCCTTACTGAACGCCTTGCAAAATCTTAAACCTGACAACACGTTAATATCCTAGATGTAACAGGTACACGATTTCATAGAATCTGGAAAAGGGTTTAATGTTCTGTTGTCTGCCAAGTGACGGTGTTATTACATGTAATGAAAAGGCAAATAATGCAACCATAGCAACTTTCAATCATCCGTTTCGAAATATTAGATTATATTTACTGGCTTCAGTTTTTATATAAATTAGCATGTTCTTCATATTTGGCATGTTCTTCATACATGACATAATATGTGGAATTAACATATTCACAAACAAGCTTCAGAATAGCAAACCCAATATTGGAGAGTGGTATCTCTCATATAGAACAAATCACAGAGATGAGGTGGCATGGTGCTGATAGCATATCGGACACACACACAGACACACACAAACACACACACACACTTGATTCATTCCTACCTCATGAAGGGTGATCTTCGACCAGAGCGCGTACCCTGCTAGTGTCCATTGACAGTGGAACAAACTCTTGTCGAATGTGTTGACTTCAACTCCGTGATACAGAATTAAATGAGTCTGAACTATTTTTTACCTTTATAATTCATTTTGTAAACCTTTAACAAAATTGTATCATATTTACGTTTTTATATTTTATCTGGTGGTACTTCATCTGTATTATTATTTGGAAGGGTGTATCGTATTATCAATTTTGTGCAGTTTTTCATTTTGATACTTTTACAACTTTTACTTTTAATATGCACCATATGGCCGTTGCTGTGCTGACTTGCCGTTAAACTCTAATACACAAATGTATACAATACATACATACATACATGCATACATACATACATACATACATACATACATACATACATACATACATACATACATACATACATACATACATACATACATACATACATACATACATACATACACACATATATTCTAAGTCCAATAAATTATTGAATTGGAATACCATCAATTCATCCATGGGAAGTTCCAATATCTGAAATTATTATCGCTTTCGTCGTCTCTTGTGTTGTAAAACTGAATATTTTCTTTTACATCATTGTACAGTCAATCTGTTTAAACTTTAATATATATCGAATCTGTATCAGTCACTAACAGTTTCTTTTTATCACCATTTTCGGTTTTACCTTGTTGGTGCAACAGTCAATCATTAGCAGCTTTCTTACCAATATAAATTAAAAGACACAATAAATTAGCCTCGTTAACTTTACTTTCTTGTTTTTTTAAAATTAACTAATAAAATTTATTACTTATTTTTGTTCTCGTTGCAAATATAATATTTTTACATGTTTCAAATATTTATTTTCGTCAGTACATATTTCTTTTCGATTTGATCTCTACATAAATGTCGATGTGTTTTCCGATGTCAACATTTTTCATTAGTTTAAAGAAATGTTTTAGAAAGTCATTTGTTTCTTTCTTATGAAAATGTACAATATGTTACTGAACCTGTTATGAAGAACTTAGACGAGGAAACACTGATCTAATGATCTTCACAAAATTTATTTATGCAGTCTAGTCCTCTGGAAACTATAGTCTGATTGATTTCATCATTTTATAGGCGTAGTTCTATGATACCAATCTAAAAAAATGTATACATATATAATGCTATATTCTCTCAATCCTAGTCTAATCGATACATGTGTCTAGACATTTACTCAACCTGATTATCTAATTTATCTACGTATTATTTTCCATAAGTACTGCTCAACCTCTTAAAAAACAAATCAAACAAATCCTGATTAGTTTCTTCTCCCGCTTTAAATTATATTCATTTTGAGCATCTATTAAATTAGTCTCATAATTTCCCACGGATAACTTTAGTTTGAATTTGAATAATGCATTTTCCCGATTATTAGATCAATAGGATAAAGGAGAAGCAAATAATACAGCTGTAAACATTATTGGAAGAATGCCCTTTCAAGACCTAAGTATCTCTTACGGCAATGATGGTATGCTTAGACTGAACATCATTTGTGTGCGGTTTAAAGATGTATGACTACCAACGTATGTGAGAACAATTAAGATAGAGAAAAGCATACTTAACTAAAGACTGAGAAAGTTGTGATCAGGAGGTGGTAATGCAAAAAAAAAAAAAATAAAAAAAAATAAATAATTACGTGTACTGAAGCTAATCAGTGTATCGCATGCGGAAGGAAAGTTAGAATTCCGCTCGATTTTTAAATACTGACAGCCCATTGCCCACTGCATCCTTTTTATCATACGGGACTTTAGATTTATAAGCATACAAGCAGAAGCATCTGAAGCGATACAAGGTACGAACCAATATTATGAACTGGACAATATTTGTCTCCTGTATTACATCGCAACTTGTGGCTAGTTATAATTGGTCGACACTTTTTTTGAAGTCGTCTGCTTCAGAGATAAAATGTGTTATTTATTAGGGATTTTGATGTGCTGAATTCAAATATGACAATTAAAACACCTGATTGGCTAATGTTTCCAAGATATTTAAGTTTTTACATTTTACGTCTGTTTATATTGTGTACATAGTAGAGATTTGATCATAAATTGTAAACCTAGGTCTTTTCATGTGTTTATGGTTGCTTTACATGATCATATTTCACCTCTCCTTTTTATGTAACACTTTACAAAACAGCAAACGGATTATATAAATACAAATATATTGAAACAAAAGTAAAAAAACTATTATGTATATATGCATACATAGTTTAGTCCTTATTCAGTGGCTACTCGGCGCTTCTTGGCTTGTCTCTTGTGTTCATTAAATGGAGCATCTCTTGTTACTGTCCAGCAATAGCCTGCAAGCATTGATGGGCTCCATTTGCCCTGATAGCATTTCTCCATCGTTGCAATATCCTGGTGAAATCGTTCGCTTGTTCGGCGCTCACTGCTCCGCAGTTCGGTGGAAAAAAATCTAGATGAGAGTGCAAAAAATGTATCTTTAGTGGCATGTTGCAACCAAGGCTTTTGTATGCCTTGAGGAGGTTTTCCACCAACTCCCTGTAGTTGTCTGATTTGTTGTTTCCGCAGTTCGGTGGAACAAAATCTAGATGAGAGTGCAAAAAAATGCGTTCCCATTAACTGCAAGGCTTTCCATGCCGTATTGTCCTCGCCACGCATTATTAACCTTTCCTATAAGTCTGGAATCTTTCTATTGACTTCTTCGAAATCATTCTTCCTCTGTAATTGTGCATGACTATCACGAACATATACTAGTCTATCTTCCATTTTTTTCACACGAACTTTAAAACTCTCCGGCTGTTGTAGTTGTAATTGTAAAGTATTGTAATTTACATGAGATTTATTTCTTTCCTCATCGTTACTCCCTAAAGCTGATATTTGAACATTTATCCTTTGTTGAATTGGTTGCAAGTATTGCTGTATATTTTCCACAGGTCTTATGTCTGTTTCAGATCAAACGGGTTGTAAAACTTGTAAAGCACTTTCGATAGTAACTAATCTTTGGGTAAATATATCTCGAGCATCTGAAACATTCTTCTTGCTATCATCTATTTGTTTCTGAAGTTTTAACATTTTAGTAGCTTTTCGTGTGAATATCTTATTCACAGCTGTTCATTTTGTATACAATTCTTCTCTCCATGCTTCTATATATGTCAAAGTTGGGGGCCGGTATGGATGTCAATGCATGTTTAACATTATTGGTCGGTATGGGAGCCATAGGTGAATTTGACATTAGGATGTCACATTGGGGATCCTATGGAAATTAAACATTGAATGCAATGCACATCCTTACTGCTCTGAGTGAGCCTAAAACGCATTTATGATATAAGACTTCATGTAATCTTTTTTAAATCCAAGATTTCGGAGCGTCAAGAGCTTAGGTCAAAGGACAAAGGTCACGACGTATCTCAACACCGTTGTGCATATTTTGCAATATATTTTGCTCAACTGAGGTTTTTTTGCGAAAGCTCATTGGAATAAAATGCGCATAAGAAATGACAAATGTCTGATTTTTTGTTCATAAGCAATACATATAAATGTTACGCATACGCAACATAAAAAGTTTAAACACAACATTTACAACACTGTACCAAAAAGAAACAAGCAGAACAATTTCATTAAAAGAATTGTACCACACACACGTTACCAAGAAAACATTTTACCTAAAAGAATACATTAAACAAAATCAAATGTAATAAATACAAAACCAGTTTGTAGATAGACAAACGGATGCATGCATATAAACAGTCATATACATACACACAGTAGTACAACCATAAAACCCTGCAATTCTGCATACAACCATACATGCTTTTATTCAACCCTACTTACCCAAGGTGGGGTGAAAGGAAAGGGTATGAGTGCTGACACTTACACTTGCACTCAAACATACAATCAAAAGCAGCTATGCTGTAATACAGTAATAAATGACATTCGAATGGGGAATTAGGTTTCTATTGAAGATAACAATATAGAGACATATGCAGGCCTAAAACAAAGATAAACACATAGTTTGGTATTTTTGAGTAGCATCTCTGTTACTAGACATCACTGTGGCAGCATATGTTATAATTATTTTCATTTATTATTTTATTCTTCTCATCCAATTTAATTTCCCCACAAATTGATTAAAATTTGTAAATAAATCTGGACTTATGGGATCGTAATATATATATATATATATATATATATATATATATATATATATATATATATATATATATATATATATATATATATATATATATATATTAGTCTTGGTGGTTAGTGTCCATATGCTCGTCGGCTATTATTTAGAGCGAAGACGCCCCGTGCTACTCACGTAGCAAACGCTAATGTTATTTATTTAGAATTAATTATTACAATATTGCAATACTTATTACAAATTTATACATAATGCTCACCTTAGTTCTTAAATGCTCTCCTGTGCGCTGGACATATGAAATAAACCACTTTTCCACCCAAAGAAGGATGGAGCAGTTTTATTTCCAGACCTTAGTGCACTATCATAATTTAGAAAAAACATATTCTACATTTACTGCACATACAAGGTACTGTGTTGTGCTTTGTCACACTACAGTAGTCTTGTGTGATTTTTCTTCTTCATTTTGCATACACGAGATTTTGCGTCATACTTTGTAGTACTTTGACTGTACTTTTAATTGTATTTTAAATTGTGAACGTATTTTTTTTGGAACGTTGGTTTCTTATGCAAATATATTTTATTTGTAATCAAATGGATACAATAGGCGCACTATGTAAGTTTATTCTGTTTTAATATTTTCTATAATTTCTCCTTTATTTCATCCGGTATTATGTAATTGTCATCAATAATACAATCTACAGCTTTTTTGTCTCGAGTATAAACACAACATTAAACCTTGTGATTTCACCGAAGTCACGAACAATTACATTATATATTTACACTATCACCCATATTGATATTTCATAATACCTACTACTGAATGATAACGTAGATTGGTTGCTTTCTTTTTTAAGTCATTTAGGTCCACATAATCGCTTATTAGAAACAAAGTATTTGTTTGTCGTTATATAATAATGATGAATGCTAACCATTTATCGAATTTATCACCAGGATCTATTACAATTAAATTATCGTCTCCAAAATGTCAATGTTGTTGTTGTAAGTGTTATTGCACATACGTGTTGGGCAGATATTAAAAAAGTAATCAGATCCAAACTGTGTTTTTACAACTAGTAACACCACATATAAGCACAGTATATGTGTATTTTAAGTCCTTTGAATTACCAAATCATAATATACATTAGTTGGTTGTTCTGAATATATACCTGCGCAGCAGAAGCAAAGTAAATATGCATTATATGTGTATCCATATTTTCTTTTATGTTTATCTGCAGACGTATTCCCTGCTGCATACTAGCTAACGTATGCCTGTTCCATGCAATGTTATAGTGTGTACTGCTGATGATGAACAATATACAGTTGTGATCCGTGTACATATTGTTTACATTAATATTAATAATTTTAATGTGTGTGTGAGTGTGTTTCATCAAAAAATAGTTAGTTGCTTCTCTAAATTAATGCCTTGATAATAAAATATGTTTGGTAATCCTTCCAGAGTAGTCATTATTTTTTTATTCCTAGATTCAAATACTTCTCATAATTAGTTTATGTTATGCTTATTGAGTGTCAGGACTTATTTTCGGCTCAGTCTTGATGAATAAAGTATGACATATGTTAATGTAGTACTGCCAAGTATATAAAAATGTTCTCTCTCTTTTGGTACAATCATACAAGAAATGCATTTTACGTATGTACTTATCTTTCACATAGCACTGGTCTACGGCCAAAATGTTTCCGCAATAAATGTTGTCAAACTTGACTAATTATGGGTCACTGAGAACGAAAACGATACTTTAAAATGTTTGTTGGCTCTAGTATTAAAGATATTATACTGGGTCAGTATATATGACCCTTGACTTGGGAATGGAGGAGGATAAGTGAGTTATAAAGGGAAGGAATCTCAATTTAAACCAGAAATCACTAAAATACATCTTTGAATGGGTCTATGAATAAATCTATGAGCGGGTTTGGACAGTACTTACTTTTTAGGCAAAACAATGAATGATGCAATCTGAATTTAGTATTGCATCATACATGATATGAATTACATCATGTTCTTCCTAGAAGTCATGGATGATGCAACCATAACCAAGCTTAGATCACTCTGCTGAAGAAATTGCCCTAGATCAGCTCTGCAAATCATACAGTGTCGTGCTCTCTTATTTTTCAGTGTTTGATTTTTGCAAAGGGACACATTTCTGGTTAGCCAAAGTGAGCAGAGATGCCTCGTACTTGTGTGAACAATGCAGATAACTTCTGCCATTTTTGTGGTGAAGTGACTTTTGCATCACAAAAGAGCAGTATAACCACTATGGTTGAGAAAGTCTATCACCTTTATTTTGACTGTAAAATTGGAGATCAGGACAAGAGGTGGCAATTGTTACTTCTGCATGGTGCCTCCAGTTGGGAAAGGTGTGTCAAAGAAGAAAAAGTGGACAGTGCATTATCCAAACATTCCGTCAGCTATACGCCCAGTACCTCACAGAGAAGGACTGCCGGTTCCTGATGCACCAGAATCATTCTCACTTGAGTAAGACGAAAAAGAGGAGGAGGATGAAACTTCTAGTCCTGAACCATCAATGTCACATGACCCATATTTTCTCCCATCCTCCTCTTCTGAACCACACCTCATTACACAAGGTGAACTGAATGACCTTGTCAGGGATTTGGAACTACACAAGAGTAAGGCAGAGCTTTTTTGGCTCCAGACTACAGCAGAGGAAACTCGTGGCAGGTCATGTTAGGGTTTCCATGTTCCGTGCCCGTCAAAAGGATCTTGTCCCATTCTTCTTCATGGAAGGTGATCTTGTAGCATGCAACAACATCGATGGTGTGATGGCAGCCCTCAACATCATTCATGATCCAGATGATTGAGGACCGTTCATTGATTCATCGAAGGCGAGTCTTAAAGCTGTTTTGCTGCATAATGGGAGTGTCATCAATTCCAGTTGGTCATGCAGTCCCTATGAGGGAAACCTATGAAAACAGGAAACAGCTTTTGAGGTGCATAAACTATGACCAACATCAGTGACAGCTTTGTGGCGATTTCAAGGTTCTTGCTCTCGTCCTTGGTCTGCAGACTGGATACACAAAGTACTGCTGTTTTCTCTGCGAATGGGATAGTCGAGGAGAGAGATTCCCACTACATCAACAAAGATTGGCCACTCCGACAGTCATTGGCACCTTGGATTAAAAGTGTTCAGCATCAACCACGTGTTGAACCAAGGAAGATTTTGTTTACACCCTTGCACTTCAAGCTGGGTCTGATGAAGAACTGTGTCAAGGTCATGGACAAAACTCAAGCAGCTTTCAAATACCTCCGTGGAAATTTCCAAGGTTAAGTGAAGCTAAGATAAAGGAAGGTGTGTGTGCTGGTCCTCAGATTCGTGAACTTCTTCGAGATGATGCATTTCACCGTGCACTGCGTGGAAAGGAAAAGACGGCATGGAAAGCCTTCTAGTTAGTGGCAACGCATTTTCTCGGAAACAACAAGGCAGACAACTACAAGGAGTTGGTGGAAAACCTCCTCAAGGCAAACGAAAGCCTTGGTTGCAACATGTCACTAAAGATACATTTTTTGCACTCTCATCTAGATAGTTTTCCACCGAACTGCGGAGCAGTGAGCGACGAGCACGGCAAGCGATTTCACCAGGACATTGCAACAATGGGGAAACGCTATCAGGGCAAATGAAGCCCATCAATGCTTGCAGACTATTGCTGGACAGTGACAAGAGATGCTCCATTTAATGAATACAGGAGACAAGCCAAGAAGTAGACACTGAATAAGGACTAAACTATGTACTTATATATACATAATAGTTTTTTGACTTTTGTTTCAATATATTTGTTATTTATATAACCCTTTTGCTGTTTTGTAAAGTGTTACATGAGCACGACTGGTGTAATATTATCATATAAAGCAACCATAAACACATGAAAAGACCTAGGTTTAAAATGTATGATTAAAACTCTACTATGTACACAATATACATAGACGTAAAATGTAAAAACTGAAATATATTGGAAACAGTAGCCAAATAGGTTTCTTAATTGTCATATTTGATTTCAGCACATCAAAATGCCTCATAAATAGCACATTTTATCACTGAAGCCGACGACTTCGAAAAATTGTAGACCAGTGTATAATCAACGACTTCACGCAGCGGTGCAAGCCCGTACAAGTCAAAATACAAAATATTTCGAGGTGTTACCGTGTATTCGACCCAATAAGTTCCAGGTCCTGCTGAAAATCCATGTTAACGATGCTGGTTTCCCACGTGAGGGGGATCGTCGATGCAAGTTCATTCCACACGAAGACCCATCGGAAATATTGACTGATTTTGTCATCGCGGGTAAATCAAAATTGGTCAATGGACTCATTGCGGTGGTCAACGGCGAGACCGCAGCTGAAGATCTGTTCAGCTCCAAGTCCGCCCGCGTAGTCGAATACCCTCTTCCTTTTCTTGTAGACGCCTCGGGAAAAATCGGATATTTTTCAACATTTTGTAACCGCGGGAATGCAGCCGCCAACAGCGCTGGAATCGCCGCGAGAAATGGAAATATTCCGCCTTCATGTTGCATCGCGGCAATCCCGGCTGCTGACAACTTCAGAATTATCCCCAGGTGTTGATGTTTAGCTGCTTCGAGCCGTTGCGCCTGCTTCGTGTGTTCGAAGCCCGCTGCGAGATCTTCCCGTGCGGTCTGTCGCTATTGAAACATATATTTGACTCGTTTGCAGACGCCTATGTAATCGCGGAGAAATTCCAGTTCTTCTTAGGCAGCTTCGCTATAACGTTTCTGGCGGCTTTCTCTGTTTTGACATTATATACATTTATCGTGATCGTTACATTTCTTCACATGTTCGCGTCCAGGACCGCGAGTTAATTGTTTCCTACAGCGTCAATCGTGAGGAAAAAATACGGGTCTCGGATGACCTCCGCGAACATAATCCGAAACTCGTCCAACGAAGGGTCGGCGGCACACCAGTTCCAATGAATGTTTGCAAGGCCATGTGTGTCGACCCCACAAAATATCATCAACATGTTGCCGTTGTACCGGATAACTTTGGACACGTGATTGTATCGTTGTGTTACATAGATCGAGTCTGCTTTTTTGAGTCGGCCCCGGGAAAATATTTTCGCTGGGTTTTATTGGCGGTCAAGCATCACATCGTTGGAAAAAAGAAACTGGATCGCAGCTTCGCCCGTCACTGACGAGTACGTAATAACACGGCTGATCGTCCGCGAATGGCGCAATCACTTTCAACCGAATCCCTTGCCAACCATCGCATGATCAAATTCAGCAACAGTTGGGGTTTACCGGATCCGATCGGGCCAATGATCAATGCGCGAACCGAGTTTGGAAACACGGAACTGGTTCCATCAGGACTATGCTTGGGCGGTCAGGGCTTCACCGACGCAGATAAGTCAATGAGATTTTCAAATCTTTGGCGATTTTTCTCTTTCGCGATGACATGTTGAATGGCACTTGTCGTATACTTATCAATATGTCTTCATATTGTGTGCGATGCCGCATCAAAACTCGGAACCACATATTCAACTCGGTTTATAACGCATAATAGTAAAAATGGAATCGCTAGAACTTATTCCCGATGTGGCGCAAATAAGTTTATGTATGTGTGAACTTCCAGGTCGAGGTCCCATAAACAAAATCGGCGGGGATATTGCTACTGCGCTAACGAAACTCCCCGGGGTACCGTGTAGTAAATATCCTGGTGAAAAGCATATCCCTGGATACAATAACTGCGGGCCTGGAACACGGTAGTATGTAAAATTTGATTCCAATAACCCACCAAAGCCCAGAGAAGAACATGTAAACCGCGTCGATGCTGCATGTTGCCGACATGATCTCGCGTACAAAACATTAAGCGATACACGTGCGGATCAAAAAGCGGACGTGTATCTCATCCGTGACTTGAATGCAGTCAGAGAAAGATATGAAGGCAAAGCCTCAATATAACAAACATTGACTCTAAAATGGCCGCGATATACTACAGTCCGCACGTTTATTTGGAAGGGCGAAAAAGCCGCTGGAAAGTTAGCGAGCACGGCAAAAGTTTCCTTGCATGTCGCCAGAGCCTGGCTGACAGAGCAAGTGTTGTGGTAGATGTATTTACCAGTGCCAAGGACAATTTCATGTGGATGATTTGATGTTTGAGCGGCTCAACGAAGTTCACCAGGCTTATGTAATGTTTCTCCCGCGTGAACAGGTACTTGGCCCTGGACGCGGAGGTGGATGACAAAGTCGTCTACACACATACAAATATGCACTAACCGTCGTAGATGCTGCCAGCAGGTACGAGGAAGCCGAGCCGTTGACGTCCAAAGATTCAGCACGCGTTGGCCGCATCTTCTGCAGGTAGAAGAATAATTTGTCGGAACTGTTACTGCGTTGTTGGCGAAACACAACGTTCAGGTTTGTCGTGGACATGCCGGCGTGCATCGCGATCAAGCCATTGTGGAACGATTCAACCGCACACTTGCGGAACGATTGTTCCGATATCAGTACGCGCAGGAATTGTTGATTCACGATCGGTCGCGTAAGTAGGTGACGCGCACTTGGCCGGTCATAGCAGCATTGAACAACGAATGAATATACATGTGGACATGAATATGTATGTCATGCGTGTATGTATATGAAAGTATATGATGTCATGTAGTGATAGAATGTTTATAAATATTTATGTTTTTAGTGTGTCAATCAAACGTGCCGCCATCAATTTATGTAACACAATTAAATACATATGTACGTATTTGCTGATGGTCAATCCGCTGAATAAAATTAAATATATATATACCGTATTTATCTACTTGAAGAATAATTCGCTTATAATTTCCTTCGCCCTTTCGTTTAGGACCAAGTTCAGATACACCCTATGAGAGTTGGCTATGTATAGGTGCGATTATTTTCGTCGCGACAATCATGAAAAGAATCCATCCTCTGTAACACTGTTAATATATACATGTAAGTAACACACTTTGCGCTTAATAAAAGTCAGCAATGACGTCACGCTTCACGTACGGGCATTGATTAGGTAATACAAGGCGATTAGTCATCAAGTATTAGCAAAATAAACAACTAAAGAAGAACGTAAATCCTGTTATTGCAAGCGCAAGAGGAAGGTAGGGCTTAAATTGCAAATAATGTATTTCATAATCTTGTTTGCAAACCAAATAAGCACACACATAAAATAAGGATTAAATACTCAGGAAAGGTGGATGGGGTGTGGAAGCAGATTGCTTTGAAATTGAGGAATCTTGATTGGAACGATTGTAATATATTATCATAAGCTGTACAAAGGAATACAAAACAAGAATTGCAAATTTCTTAGCATTTTTAATTATTGATATGAACAACTTTACTGTCCAAAAAGCAAGTTATGCGCTATGAAAATGATTTAGCTACAAACAGCACACGTGCATCGAGACCTACATAACGGGGAAACATTTGAATACCCTTGCAAAACAATCTATAGATGGTTAATATTATAATTACATGTTATGCACGTCATAATCGTACTACATGAGATGAATATCATCAGACTAACCATACCACATGACATGACTATCATCAGACTAACTAAACAGGATTTGCTAGCAACATATTAAGAACTCCATTCATGCTGTCGATGTTAAGGAGATATTTTTGTTTCTTGGGGTAGGCCCCATTTTTCCATTTCATTTAGCGTTTCAAATATGGCATCAATACATTTCCCTGACAATACTAAGGATTACTATAGTTTCCTGTATTCTATATATTTTATTAGCGAACATTTGCGTCCCCAGCTTCACGTGTAATAACTCTAGATTTACATTGTTATTCATAGTGCTTCAGTATTTTGTACCCGATAGTGATGCTCAGAAGTGCAGTTTGCGATGTTACAACATATTTCCTGATAACGGTCATATATGTTTTATATGTTTACATTTAAGGCTTTCTCACCTGGCGCATTACAATAAAATAATCAATTGTGTAATATTTCGGCAGTTAAAAGTGTATATGATTGAGCCAAAGGATTTCATGTTATAATAGCATCGATGGGTTATAAGGAAAGACGCGAACTGATCCAATTACTTGTTTCATATCTGTGTATCAACATATATAACTATTTTTGCAATCTGGGAACACAAATATGCAACAGTCCACATAATGTTAGCAGTGTAATATCGACATACAGTCGTATAGTATAGTCAATGCAAGTGCACAAATGGGTTAGTTCTATGATTTGAAGTGAGGTAATATGATATTAAATTATTTGGGTGTGTACGTTGATGTATATGTGTGCGAGTATGTGTGTTTTCTTCATATATTGGTATTGTTAATACAACTGGAGGACATATTATGGAAAATCATAAAGCACTAGCTGCCCTGGGTCATAATGGGAATTATTTAAGCTAAGCAAACAGCTTTTGTAATTAACGAATATATTTTTCAGAAACACACACGAGAATTTTTAACAAATTCAGTTGTAGTAAAAGTCTATCAGTCTAAGGCAAATTGTTCTTGCCAATATTGCATTAGGGATCTTAATTATTTACTTTTGGGGAAATCAAAAAACCAGGATGGAGATGATGGTATATGTCATTCAATATCGGTGCTTCTTATGATATCGCTAAATTCCCCAACATGGTTTGATCAGACACCCCAAGGCGGCAGAGCAACCAAGGAAACACTGCACAGACATCAGTCGCTTGTTGTCCATGAACTTCTGTGTGCTAAATTGGTCTTTTTAAAATCGAGAAAATTAGTAAAAAATAAAACAATCGCATCTAGAAACCTGCCGAAATAAATATATAATCGGTAAATTAAACACAAGCCAACTAGTTTATAGTTCTCCAGCAACATATATAGAGAAAAAAGCGGATTAATATCATTGTTATAGCAGTGGTACTGGGCTATGGTCACAAAACTAAGCACGCGTTTTACTTATATATTTAGGCACCGATGATTGAATTTTTATTTTTATTTTTGCTTTTCTTAGGGACATCAACTAGACAATACGATAATTTGTTATGATGAAGCGGATTTATCAATGTTATACAACATTTAAGTGATATTATTTAACATACATGATCCTTGCCTTTCGTACTAAATTTGGGACTTACATAACTCTCCTTTAAACTATATGCTAATATTTGTACACATGACATATTTTGATTAGTTTACTGAGATACCTAAAGGGCAAATGTTGAAAAGCCCAAGATTTAATATAGTTTGTGGCAAACATATATTGGGAATCAGATCAGAAGGCATTACGCCGGTTATACAATACCTCAGTAGGATCCAAACTTGAATAGAGATTGATTGTGTAAGAAACAGCTAGCAGGAAGTTAGACTTTGTCTGGAAGCATATGGAACTTTTCCATTAGAAAGCCCAAATTTTAGACTGCTTGAAACCTTCATATAGACAACAAGACATATGTGGAAGAAAAAATGTGACTTAGTCCGTAGGATGGCTACCCAACCGATTAATACATATGTCCATTGAATATTAGATATTTTTAAAAAAAAATCGACTTGAGGTTATCTGACACCCAACATCAGTGCTGCTTATGATACCGCTAAATTCCCCAAAAAGGAATGAGCGAACACTCCAAGGCGGGATAACAATCAAGGAAACACTGCACAAAGATCAGTCGCTTGATGTCCATGAACGATCTTAAACTTGTGTGAGAAATGTGTATTTATAAAGTCTAGAAAATTAGCAAAAACATGAAAAGGTCGCATGTAGAAATATGCCAAAATAAGTACACAAGCGGTACATTAAACACCAGCCAAATATTTATTGTTGATCTAGCAACATATGTAGAAAACATAGCGGATTAACATCATTGTCGTATCCGTGGTACTAGACTATGACCACATAACCCCGCATTCGTTTTATTTTACACTGTTGATCGTGTTTTTGTATTTTTTGTATTTTGCTTTTCTTAGGGAAATAAACTAGACTACACCATAACCTATTATGACGAAGTGCATTTATCGATGTTGTAAAACATTTAGGTGATAGTATCAAACAAACAGACATGTCCTTCGTACTCAATTTGGGATTTGCATAACTCTCCTTTCAACTGAATGGAAATATTTGTACGCACGAAATATTGTATTACTTTACTTAGATACATCAGGGGGAATTGTATAATAACCCCAGATTTGACATGAGTCGTAGCACACACAGATTGCAAAGCACATCAGAAGGTATTGCTTCAGTTATGCAAGATTTCAGTAGGATCCAAACTTGATTCGAGATCGAATGTGTAAGAAACAGCGCGCACGGAATTAAATTTGGTTTGCAAACATATAGAACATTTTCATTAGAGAGCCTATATAAAGACGCAAATAAACCATCGCTTTATTTCTTTATACTACTAGACTATTCTCTAATCCATATAATCCCGCATGTATTGTCATTTTGACGCTCAAATATCAATCACTGTACGCTTAAAAACCAAACTTGAAATTCCATAATTTAGCATTCAAATTCGTCCTCATCTAGAAGCAGCAAAAGTCAAACTTTTTAATACTGCAAATGTATATGTTATAAATCACCAGCATGGCTTTCAATGACTCACACCACAAAATATTTTTTGATCGTTTGCCAATTCAAAACGTCATCAACCAATCCTATCATTTCTCATAGCAAGTACAATACAATCATAGCCTCGAATGGTGGACATGCGTCCCAATGGAATGATGGTTCTATAACACAGTGAATGTGCTTTCAACCAACTGATCCAGAAAGTGGTGTGGAGAAACTATTCCATCGTTCATTGATCCCGAAAGATGTGTTTACAAGATGACTACAACACAAATATCACGAAGAAAACTCTCCAGACCCAACACGGAGAGTTCATGACTCAAACATATTTCGACGCTTGGTTTGTTTGTTTGTCGTAGGAGATATAGATAGAAATATAGAGAGACAGAGATGTGCGGAGAAACGTCTGCGCTGTAGAGAGAAATGTTTATAATGTAGAGAGAAACGTTTACAAATTGAAAAAGATCGCTTGCTGCAGTAAATACAAATTAAGAGATTTTCTGCCTTAAAACCGAAGGTTAATTCATATAAATGTACAGGAGGTAAAAAGTAAGATTTGAAACTTTGAGTTTCAGAGTCAACCTGACATTGCGTAAATTAGTGGCATAACGTTGAACAAACCATAACATGTAAGGGTACAGATTTAACTTAAAATTTGTTTCTAGTGTCTAAAGATCAAGAAGAAAAAAATAAAAAAATAAAAACGTTTCATTGCTCAACACAATTTAGACAAATAGTTCACCATTTGGGAATTGTATTAAATGATATGTTCGACAATCTAAACACTCAGTTTGCTAAAAATTGCATTGTGAATACTAGGTGGAGACATGATGATATAAATGACCTTAATTTAAACATTATTAAATTGAAACCAATAATTGGTGGGACAGAAATATATTTTGCATGAATGGGTTTAAACATAAAAAAACAATGATGATAAATGCTTTTCGAATTCAATCGATTACATTATAAACGATCATGGATAAAACCCGCGTAGGCGAACAAAATATACTGAAATATATATGCTCTCCTTTCTTTCAAAAGTTCTCCTGAACATACATTGAACATTCTACATTTAAAGATGCATTCTGATCAAACCTTTGTAAGGTGGAAATGGCTCTTGAACATAGGTCTCCAATTGATCACGTAAGCACGTAGGTCAGCAATGAGATTTTGCGCCATGTACAATTATATAACTACATATTTTGTTGCATCTCGAATCTAGTATGTTTTCTTGAACTGGCGGTTTCCTGAAACTTGCAATAAGTTATATTCTCAAGTTGTATTAAATGAATGAGTTAGTATTAATTATTAGTTTAAATTAAATTAAAAACTAATACATTTATATGCGAACATTTCCATTTGACATTTTTTGTTTTGTAGAAGATTGGTACTGAAGACCATGCGTTTAATAAAGCGAGTTGATGGCAGGAAAACGTGACTGTGGTAACCTGGAGATTCCTTGTACCTATGCACAAAAAATGACAGTTTGCAGTTTGCTTGATTTAAGACGCCTGGTTAGTTTGTTTGCAGCCGGCAATTGATTTCTTCCATTTTCTACTTGGCGTGCTCTATTTTGAGTTAGGTGCGATTCCAGCAGGATTACATCATTGAACGTATGGCCGGGGAAATATAAATGTTCTGGCACTGGGCTCCGTCTGATTGGTTTTCCAGACATGGTAGTCTGGCCAAAGTTAAAGCAACTCTAAAGTAATGAACAAAATAGATGGGACATCGAAGCCTTGTGGAACCAAAGATGCAAGACGTGCAAACACATGAAGGAAGCAAACACATTTCCCATCAATGTCACAGGTAAAAAGTTAACTGTTTACAACCATAATATACTATACAACACAGGAAATGTGACCTACCTAATCACATGCAAGATATGCAGCACCCAATCTCACGACACGACCCACCAAGTGCATTATAGCATATTCTAACTTGGAATGCTTAGACCATCTAGTAGGCGGGTCTGGGCAGTTAAAACTCCTGCCTGACAAAATGGAAGCGAGCAAACACGCTTCTGCACCAGAAAACAAGACAAAGTTTTGATCGTTTCTTGGATTGATAGGGTTATACAGAAAATTCGTTCCGTTGACGGATTTAACTAGGAAAGGGTAATCCAACAGATGTTCTTGAGGTTCATGCCTTGAAAGCGATTTTAACTCTATTAAGGGAATGTTTATCAGTGCACCTTTCCTAAATTTGCCAGAGTTGAATAAATCGTTCTTTTTGAGAACTGATATGTCCTACACGGGATTAGGAGCAGTTTTGCTACAGGAGCAAGAGGGGGTAAAGTTACTCATAGCTTATGCTAGTAGAAAATTGCAGTCTCGGGAGAACAAACTAATCTGTTATCGAAAAGGAGTGTTGGCATTAGTGTGGGGAATAGGAAATTTCACACGTACCTTTATCGGACGGGAATTTGTTCTTGAAACGGACAATCAGCCTCTCATGTAATTGAACAAAAGTTAAAGTCGCCAAATCATATCATTTCCAGATCGAGGCGATTCGAGGTTCGGAAAATGTATGGGACCGATTAATTTTAGCAGAGTGTTGTTTTGCATATATGTTTTACCATGGTATTCAGGTAATCGTAAATAATAAGATTCAGTTTGTACTGTTTTTTTGTTCACATTCCGTGATTTTATAAAGTGTTTCTACCAATTTAGGGCGTGATATTGTGACGGAATTGTATATAGTGAAAATATATATGCATCATATACTATATCTATCTATCTATATATATATATATTATATATCTATATATATATATATATAATAGTTTATATGACTGCAGGGAGAAACCCAATATCTCGAGTACTTGGGTTTCATTGCCGCGTACAGCGCTACCCGGGGGTGATTTATTTTTAGGCTTTAACTATTTCATAATATTGAGTTCGGTGATCCTATTCTGCACGCGCAAAGTGACTGCAGTGAGAAATCAATTACCTGAGTATTAAAAATTTAATAAAACAAACTGTACACAAAAACGTTACAAGAAAAGATTTTACCTAAAGAAACATTTAAGCAAAATCAAATGTAACAAATAAATAAAAATGTTGTAGATAAGACAAAAGTATGCAAGGATATAAAAAATTCACACACATACACACAGTCATACAACCATAAAACCCTGCACTTCTGCTTTATAACCATATATGCTTATATCCATCCCTACTTACCCACTCAATAAGATAACATACATACACTAATATAGGAATTATTTGAATCTAGGAATAAAAAGTAATGATTACTCTGGAAGGATTATCAACATATTTTATTCGAAAGGTATTAAACTAACTCAAGGGTCTGAGTGCTGACACTTACACTCGCACTCAAACATACTATCACAAATAGTATGCTAGAATACAATTAACAAATACAATTAGAATGGGGATTTAGGTTCTATTGAGATACAAAATGCATATAAATAGACATGCATAAAACAAAAATAACACATAGTTTGGTATTTTTTAGTAGCCTCTCTGTGTCTAGAGATCTCTGTGGCAGAATATGTTATAATTATGTTTCAATTATTACTTTTATTCTTTTTATCCAGTTAATTTTCCCCCACAAAGTGATTAATATCTTGTCAATAAATCCGGGGCTTATGGGATCGTAATATACTAAACATATATATATATATATATATATATATATATAATTATATACATATATATATATATTATATCTATATATATTCTTCTTGGAATCTTGGGTGGTTAGTGTCTGTATGGTCGTCGGTGATTTTTTAGACGAAGACGTCCCGTGTACTCACGTGACAAACACTAATGTTATTTTATTTATTTTCACACACTATCATAGTTTTAAAAAAATTCTACATTTACTGCGAATACAAGGTACTGTGTTATTCTTGTGTGTTTTTACTTCGTCATTTTGCATACACGAGATTTTGTGTCATACTTTGTTGAACATTGACTGTACTATTTGTTAAAAAAAATGAACTTTTTTTTTTTGGAACGTTTCCTTCTTATGCAAATAGATTTTGGCTTTAGTCAAATGGATACCATAGACACACCATGTAAATTTACTCTGTTTTATTTTTTTTTTTTTCTATAATTGCGCCTTTTTTCATCTGGTATTATGTAATTTTCATCAATAGTACAATCTACAGCTTTTTTTTCTCGAGTGTAAACATAACATTAAACATAGTTATCTTACCGAAGTCACGGACAATTACATAATATATTAACACTATCACCCATGTTGATATTCCATAATGCCTAATACTGAAAGATACTTTATATTGGTTGCTTTCTTTTTTACGTCATTTAGATTCACATAATTGCTTATTAGAATCAAAGTATTTGTTCCTCATTATATAATAATGAGGAATTCTAACCATTTATCTAATTATCACCAGGCTCTATTACAATTACATTATCGTCTCCAAAATGTAAATGTTGTCATTGTAAGTGTTATTGTACATATATTTTGATCAGGTATTATACAATAAATGAAGTCCAAACTTTGTTTTCCACAACTCGTAACAGCACATATAAGCATAATATCAGTTTTACTTAAGTTCTTTGAGTTACCAAATCATAATATGCATTAGATGGTTGTTCTGAATATATACCGGCGCAGCAGAAGCAAAGTAAATATGCATTATATGTGTATTCATGTTTTCTTTTATGTTTATCTGCAGACGTATTCCCTGTTGCATATTAGTTAACTTGTACCCTGTTCCATGCATTGTCTGGGTGTGTACTGCTGATTGTCTGCCTTAGACTGGGGTGATCCGTTTAAATATTGTTTACATTATTATTACTAATTTTAATGTGTGTGTGTGCGTTTCATAGCAAAACATATTTAGTTGCTTCTCTAAATTATTGAGTTAATTTAATACCTTTCGAATAAAATATGTTTGATAACCCTTCCAGAGTAATCATTACTTTTTTATTCCTAGATTCAAATAATTCCTATAATTAGTTTATGTTATTCTTATTGAGTGTCAAGACTTATGTTAGGCTCATTCTTGATGAATAGAGTATGACATGTGTAATGTAGTACTGCCAAGTATATACAAATGATCTCTCTCTTTTGATACAATCATACAAGAAATACATTGGGTGTATGAACGTATCTTTTACCCACTTTGCCACAAGTTCTGATGTAATCATATCTTACAGGAGACAAATATTTTCCAGTTCATAATATTGGCTCGTACCTTGTATCGCTTCAGATGCTGTTGCTTGTATACTTGTAAATCTAAAGTCCTGTATGATAAAAAGGATGGAAGGGGGCAATGGGCTGTCAGTATTTGGAAAATCGAGTGGAATTTCTAAATTTTTTTCTTTTCGCATGCGATACACTAATTAGCTTCCAGTTACCACGTGCCTTTTGTTTGTGTGTTTCTTTTGCGGCCTGACCAGCTCCTGATCATAACGTCCTCAGTCTTTAGTTAATTATGCTGTTGCTCAAATATCTTACTTATATCACCACGATACGTTGTAGTTCATATATCTTTTTTAAACCGCAGGCAAGTAATCGTTTATGTCTTATAAGCATATCATTACTGTCATTCTTTCTTCATTACTTCCACTAGAGTCAATACACCCGACAACATACATTTATTTCCATGCGAGTGCTAAAGTGGAATATAAATTAATTCCAATCGAGCAATTACTAATGATTGTGCATAGTATTTTTAATGATATTGCATGTTTGTGTTATATCTAATACGACAAAATAACTAGAAACAAAATCTTAGTATTACGACAAGGGTTAGATTTAACTGTAAAAATAAACGTTGTTGTTGTACTCCTAAGGTATATAATTGTATTGTTTATTATATCATATTCTAGTTTGTT
>JAQPZY010001425.1:2690000-2852380 GCA_029931535.1 Margaritifera margaritifera | reverse complement strand
TAAAATAAATAAAATCCTCACACTTCCAAATAAAATGAACTTCAAGAAGTCCCAATATCATATTAATATTCATAAATATCAAACTGCATTAATTATACTACACAGTGACATCTTGAAACAGAGAATATTTGTCCGAATGGCCAGTAAATTAATGTCCTTGCCCCTCTTTCGACACTGTTGGATTGCGTTAGACACAGTTCCGTCGCGGTAAAATTACTTTAACTTTACTCCCCCATACCGACCCTGCAAAAAATGGGGGCTCCATTTATTTAAACTGTAAAGATAATTCCTTAAATGAAAACTGGCCCTAACTATTCCAGCTCACTGCCAACTTTTGTCCTACAATTATTAGACACATTCGAGGAAGGATTACCAAATTCAACTATACATTTTATTGGTATTCATATATATTTTTGATGTGTACAAACAATTGGCAAAATTCCGTACCGACATAATCAAAGTAGCACACATTATTTTCCACTGAGAAGAACCAACCATTTTGAATTTGGGGGGAAAAAGTGGTAAAAAATGTGTTAACAAAAATGTTATTATTATCAAATTCCTTCAATACTTCGATGAATATATTATAATAAACACATAAACGAAGTGCAATTCCCTCTTTATAATATAGTAATAAATACACAGTTTATACCTGAATGAGGGTCAATGAGTAAGTTGAATATTTGAAAGAAATGATTTCAATTTAAATGGAATTGGTAGATTCAGTTTTGTTAAATATGTCGAATCATATAATAATTTTTATTCTTTTACTGTATGCTATGTGTGCCGGCCTCTAATTACCAGGAACTCAGGTATAATTTTTAATATCTTTTATTTTTGAATGTTTTTTGTATTCCTGATAGGTTTAGAACTTTTAAGTTGAAAGTTGCAGGGTATTAACATAGACAAAAATTACCGCCCCTCCCCCCCCCCCGCCCCCCCCCCGTGATATTTGCATTTAAAATTTTTTAAAACAACATCTCAGAGTAGTATTTCCATCTGGTATAGTTTTGGTAAAACTTTTCTTTTAGGATATCAGAATGAAATCAAAAGTGTATTGCCCTGACGCTTTTCTTGGTATAGTTTTTTCTACATATTCAATAAAGTAAGTACCAACAATGTGTGGTAATCACACTGAATTAAGGGACGTTTTGGCAGTGATCGAAAAGTCATGACCTTCAATTTACAACGCATGCACAACATTGATCGCATATTCAGGTAATGAGTGATATGAGGATGATTTAGTATACCAAAATGAAATTTTACATGTATATCATAACCAGGTACAAAAATACTCGCTTAATGTTTTATAATAATTATAAGAAACTGTGGACTGATATAAGCCTGGAAAAAAATACAATTTATATCATCAGTTTTAAAAACGAAATTATGTCTGTGATGAAAATATTTACGCTGGTCCCCGCAGTTTTCATCGTAAACCAATTCAAATGAACTAGAAGTGTTATTATCTTTTATTTTTTTTTAAAAGAAAATAAATAATTCAACATGGGTGGCTTAGAATTAGAGAGGATGAATGACATTTGAAAATCGTGTTGAAAGTTGAAATGTTTGTGCAATTTTATCTACATCGGTGCATTCAAGTAGATTCAATTCAACCCTGGAATTTCTATTACTTACTGTATATAGCTTACGTTGTATATGAGATTCACCTTCGAGTAAATTTTGTAAGAAGAATGAAACGCAGATTCAATCCATCACAAATGTTAGTGAAGGGTATCGCAGTGATTCTCCTGTCCTTCGATTCACGAATTAATGTATTCGCGAAAAAAATGACATGAGTAAGTTTAAAATATGTCGACGATAAATATGAGTGATTTGCAATTATTACAGTGAAAAGAGAGTTTATAAAACTTTGAGAGCGACGGGGTTTAGTGTTTTCAAGCATGTTACACTTGCAATATACTTTTTAAATTAAAAACAAAGAAGACAAAATAAGCTCTTTACTTTAAGACAAGGTTAAATTCATATCTGTCTGTAGTTTTGAAAACTGTTCAAATTGTAAGTGTGTATATATATATATATTATATATATAAATATATATAATATATATATATATATATTATATATATATATATATATATATGTTGCAAACAAGTTTTATGAAGTTATTTATATGCTATTTTCAGCGGGCGGAAAAGTTTACTGTGTGAACAGTCCAGACATCTGGGGGATATTTACTACGCCGCAGTTTTTCAAACACAGACCGGACCCGTCAATGGTGAAAACACATACAGATTTCACATGTTTGGTATTGAATGTCCTATTAGCATCCAAAAATTGGTTAATGAATTTCATTCCCGTTGTTAGCCAATCAATAATGCGTGGTTTATTTTATATGAAAGGAGCGTTTTGCTTTGGATTGACCATTGTAAATCGTTCGACTTAAGTTAATAAATTACAAATACTTGAACAGAGCTACTTCCGGCTTCTGGAGGAGTTTGTGTCACAAAAAGCAATAAGTATTCATCTCATCTAATGTTTTGAGCTTAATATAGGCTTTAAAGATTGATAGAGGCCTAGTAAAATCAAATGTTTGCACCTAACGGAATCAGGGCATCTCACCTGTTAAACTTGATAATTATGGGTTCCTCTTGAGTAAGCTTTTCAGGGAAAAAATTATCTAGGCTGATTCGTAGTTAATTAAACCGCTGCAATATCAAACATTATCGAAGACTTTTTCTATAAAGGCTTATGTTTTTCTTTTTCAATGACGAATCGCGATGATTGTACCTGGTGCTACATCTAAAATGTATTAACGCTGATGGCAAATGAAAAAATTAAAAAATAGTTGTTTTTACACTTGTATCAGTAACTGTATTAAATCGTTCCATCCTTTGTGTTAACCGCAAATAGTGTTCATATCATCAAGTCATTCTCAAAAGTTCAAGGCGTCCGTACTGTAAATTGTTGGCCGCCCCATGAAGAGCTGATATGACCCTGCAGGCAAAGTAAGTCACACGAAAGTAAGTTTGGACGTTAACACCTATAGTAAAAAAAAAAAAAAAAAAAAAAAAAAAAAAAACTTAACTAACTTGGCAATAGTTTCGTCGGCATTATGACCGCGTTGAACCATTGAAGGGTGAGATGAATACATCCTGTCAGTGCTAAAAAGAAAAAAAGGCGATATGAAATTATTGAGGCCCGTGTAATAAGTACTTTCTTTACTCATATTTTGCGTTAATAGAATGTTGGATGCAGAAACCATGCATTAATTCACAATGTCATTTAAATAGAAATGAACCTTTACAGAACGGTGTGTGATAATGTATTGAGACCAAAAAAACTTTACCGATACTACAGTGGGTTTAATTACTACGAATCTCTTAGATTCATTTTTTTCCTTCTTGAGAATATTCTCTTATTATCAAGATCGCATGATGTCCCTTTGCTTGCATGACAACCGCCCGTACCAGCGATTAAGTGACCGCTGCAGTGGAACATGCTATGTCGAACACATAGGGGTCATCGAATTGCTTATATCACTGATTTATGCAAATCTTTGGGATAAGGTTGATTGCAAATATATTGTAGAAGGCCAAGAAATATCGTTGAAGTCTATTGAGTCAATTACTTCAGGAAGATAACACGTGATATGTAACCTTGGAAAGTAATGATGCATTTAAAATAGATTAATTATTTACAGCATAATAATAACATTGAGTCCTTCATCTGTCTATCTTCCTTTGCAGTTTTGGACCATAACTATTAATCGCACTATATAGCCTTGATTGTGTTAATGTTACCATTAAGCTCTATGTTATCTATCTTAGATTTGCTTCAGACATATCATACAATATTTCCATACTTTGACTTACATTCAATATTTTCCAATCTCAATTTTAAATGGAAAGAGTAATTTTAATTCTTTTGTTTGTTTGTTTTTGTACTTGAAACTCTGAATTTCCTGTGATGTGATACTCAATATATACTTACCATGACTGTCTGATATCACGACCCCCCAAGTATTTTGTCTTCTACGGTCCATTTTTTGCATGAATTCAAGTTAATAAAGAAACAAACCAAGCTGAATTTAACTGCTATAATCAGGTTTGTTACTCTTCGTCGCGTAATTTTATTTTTATTTTTATTTTGTACATTTTTTAGGAGTTTCCTCTTTAGTTTCTGAATTTTTCAGATGGGATCTTTGTCAGGAAACGACGTGTACGTGTCACAGTCCTCCGAAAAGTTGCACTAAGACGCAGACCCCAAGGTCAATCCCGGTAACGGCGAATGGAATAAGTTTAGGAGCATTCATGTACCTCACAGCATATAGTAAGTAAAATGCACGTCGCGAATTCCCTTTTGTCACCTGCCATTTCGAAGAAATGCGGTGACATATTGTCCGCGCTCTCGTCCGTCACACTCTTCCTTCTGATGTATAACTTTAAAGCAAAGACGTCTGAGATTAGACGGATGGAAGGTAACTAGAATAACAAATACCTCCATCATATGTTAAATAGGGCCACATTGGGGTTCCTATCTTGCAGGTTCAATGTCACGTCACACAAAAATATTAATCCTTTTCTAGTCACACTTTCCTTCCCAGCTACTATTGATTTTAAAGAATCATTTGAGATTAAGGGATGAAACTGTCGTATACTTTATAGCAACATCAGCTAGAGGGAGGGGGGGCTGTGTTGGCTTTGGGCGGGGGGGGGGAGGCGACGGTAAATTGAGTGTTCCCTATCTGTCGAGGTGAAGGTCAGGGCCAATTATTTAACATTTTCCATCACACTATCCCCTTCCGCTCTACGTAACTTTTAAGCCGTCTGAGATCAAGTGATGAACACGTTTGCATATTTTTCAAGAGATGCCAACCTTGGTTTACCAGAAGGTAATGTCGCGTACCACACTTTGGGTCCTATTTACAAGGCTAAAGTCACCGCTCAATATTTTGTTTTCCATCACACTTTTCTTACTCTCTATAATTCAAAGCTGTTTGAGATTAAGGGAACGAAACTTGGTGTACTTATGCAGCCAGTCACCTAAAAGGTGCGTCTCGTATCAGATAGGGTTGCTGTGTTCAAGAGCTATGGTCACAGCTCATATTTTATTTTTTCCATCCAACTCACACTTTCCGCTCTATGACTTTAAGCCACTTGAGATTAAGAGATGAAGCTTGGTATACTTATTGCATTAGTCCCTAAAAGATGTGCGGGTGTAACCACAGTAGGGTTCCATCTTCAATATTTACACGTTTCACATCACACTATTTCCCTACTGCTCTATAACCTTAGAGCCATTTAAGATTAAGCGATGGAACCTTATTATAGTTATATTCATCACTAGAGGGTGTTTGGCGTAGCACCAGTAAGGGTCATATCCTCATTGCCAAAGTCACGACTCAATATTATAGCGTTTTTACAGCACAATTTTCCTTCTGCTCTATATACTTTAAATTCGTTTGAGATTAACGAATGAAATTTATACATCATTATTAGAGGGTGTGTGGCGCACCAGATTGGAGTTGCCATATTTAGGGTCAAGGTCACAGATCAGTATTATATGTTTCCATCACACTTTCTTTTCCTCTTTAAAACTTGAGAGCTGTTTGAGATTAAGCGATACAACTTGGTATGCATATATGTCATAATTAGCACGTGTGTTATCTAACATATTGGGGATCTTATCCTCAAGGTCAATGTCATAGTGTCATATGTTCAAATTTTCTATTACACTTCTTTTCCATGCTATAATTTTAAAACCATCTGAGATGACGGGATGAAATTTGGTATAACTGTATATCATCACTAAAAGGTGTGTTGTGTACTACATTGGAAGTCCTATCTTCAAGGTCTGCGTCACAGGTCACTAGTTTAGGTTTTCAGTAACATTTGTCCTTCTGCTTTCTAAGTTATCATCTGTTTAAGATAAATGGATAAAGCTTGGTATACTTATATATTGTCAGTAGAAGACGTGTTGCATTGTACGTTTGAGGTCTTATCCCCAAGGTCAAGTCATAACTCAATATTTTAATTTAATCTTGTTTCTTGCTTGATGTCACAAAATCTGTTTGAGGCACAGGGATGAACCATGGTACACTTATGCTTCTCATTTTGATTCCATCTCATGCATTACAGTCAAGGTTTTATCTCCAAAGTCAAGGTCACTTATCAATTTTTTTACCACTTTTCTGCACTTTTCCTCTGATTCTCTTTACGATAGGACATTGGAACTTTGTTACTATTGATATCTGCCCAATAACTTTCATTTTAGTCCTAAAGATCATTTTCATGATTGTGAACTTTAATGACCTTACTATGGTAGCCGGGGACAAAAATTCACTGAATTTAATAGTTTTATGTCTATTTATTCGCCAAAGTAGAAATCCGACTAAGAAATGTATATGTGTCAAAATATACTGAGTCTTATTTATAAATTTGTAGAATGAAATCGCACCATTATACATCAATTAAGTTTTATCGTTTATATGAGAAAAGGTTGAAGGAAAAAAAAAACATCTGAACGAGAGAGAGAGAGAGAGAGAGAGAGAGAGAGAAGTACCTCGCAGAATGATACAGTGATGTAGTAATATATACAACTTAGTTCTCTCTTTATTTATTGATCTTACCATTTTGTTAATGCTAACTAATTTTCCGTACATTTTTTTTATTTATTTCAGATACGTGTAGTAAGTATATGACAAATCTCCTCTTTATCGACATCTGTCAAGAGAAAAAAAAAAAAAACGCACCCATACTCTCAATTTTCTGATCCATATTGTCATCCAACCATTCTCATCGATATTGCTAGAAAAAGATATTCATCCGTATTGTCATACAACCACTCTCATCCATATTGCCATACAATAATTCTCATCCATATTGTAATAAAATCATACTCATTCATATTGCCATACAATCATTCTCATCCATATTGTCATGAAATCATTATCATCCATATTGTTATACAATCATTCTCATCCATATTGCCATACAATCATACTCATCCATATTGCTATAGAATCATCTTCATCCATGTTTCCATACAATCATTCTCATCCATGTTTCCATACAATCATATTGCCATATAATCGTTCTCATCTATACTGTCGTACAATCCTACTCATCCATATTGCCATACAATCATTCACGTCCATATTGCCATACAATCATTCACGTCTATATTGCCATACAATCATTCTCATCTATATTGCCATACAATCATTCACATCTATATTGGCCATACAATCATTCTCATCTATATTGCCATACAATCATTCACAATCTATATTGCCATACAATCATTCACGTCTATATTGCCATACAATCATTCACGTCTATATTGCCATACAATCAGTGTCATCCATATTGTCATAGATCATTCTCATCCAAATGATCATTTTCTACAGATGGAAATGAATTTTCTTGTTTAAAACATTAACAGATAAATGTACATTTTTTTTTCGAATAAGTAAAACTAATTTTTTTAGAAAATAGCCAACGCACTATTTTACCTATAACATATAGAAATAGAGCTTTTCTTGTAAGCAATTCAGATTTGCACATTGCAGTTGATGATAGTGACTAATAGTTACAGCCTGGTTGAATTAAAAGCATATAAAGTATAATTTCATTCGCTCTAGAAATGTAAATATACCATGATATGCTATGCAAGGCATGTTAGCAGATTTAGATTTTATATAATTGTATTATTTATTAAATCATATTTTAGTAAATGTATAAATTGTACTTATAATTAAAGAAATAAAGTCCTCTTCAGTGTGTCACTAATACATTTTTACACGTTATATGAAGCTCTATCATTTTAAACCGACAAGCTGAACAACATCAAACAGATTCTCTAACAATGAAATACCAAGGTTGACCATACAGTACAGTTGATTTCCCACCAAAACATTTCAAGTGGTAGCCAAAATTATATCAATTATTTTAATTTTGTAGGTAATCATTCTTACAATGGACTAAAAATGAAAAAAAAAAAAAAAAAAAAATTTGTACGTAAAATTTAATAACCATCCTGGCCAATTAGCAGTCAATTGCTATTTTGGCTACCAATAATGGGAATATAGGACGAAAGATTATACACTTAATCTTAATTTCACTTAAAAGTTTTTTGGAAAAGAAGCTTTGATGAATATTTCTGAAGCCTGACTTTTAAGACAGATAGATTAATATCATAAAGAATAAGAAGAACTATACTCAAAGAAGAACTAAATACACCAGTTTACGGTTTTACACTGCACAAACCTGGCGGCCATCTTCAGTTGTGAGTACACAAACCAATTAGCGTCGTGGAGAAAACGCATGCTGTAACTCCGATTCATTTATTTGTCTGAACACAATATTAAACTCAACATAAGTAATTTGAAACATTGCCGTTGAAGATTAAAGTCTTGAATACAGAATTGATTCGACCACTTTAATTTTAATTCTAAATTAACGCAACTTCGCTTTGTTTACTGGTAATTTGACATTGTTTTGTTCTCAACTGATCTACATCATCAATCCAGGCATGCGTAGTGCAAAACCAATGACTGGTTTATAATTTATATGCTAATGTTCTATTGATTTCCCATAAGGGTTTGAGAACCCGTCAGCCAGTGGGAGCGCAACTCCGAACGTTGGCGCTATAGTCGGAGGAACTGTTGGTGGACTCCTGTTCCTTGCGGCACTCGGTGGCGCTGGTATTCTGTTCTACCTTTGTGTGCTGAAAAAACCGTCACCGAAAAAGCTGTTAGAAGAAGGTATGGTTGAAACGATACTTTATGTTTGTTGAGTGATTATTTTATCATTTTTACTTTACAAGTGTCTAAGATCAAAAAGTAGTAAGCGCATTTGAACGAGTAAGTTTCTTGATCTAAGACACGAGTCTATCTTGAACCAGTAAGTTTCTTAATCGTAGACTCTAGCCTATCTTAGATACGAGATCTAATATTATACCAGGGATATTTAAAAAGTTCTGAATATTAGTGCGCTGTGAAATCAACAGTACGTCAGCGCATTCGCTCAAAGAGCTACCCATGCATCTGTACATACTTTCCCAGTCTGATTATCGAAGTATTAAATGCCATTTTGTATTCACTTTTTTGTATGTTTTCATACACTGGAAAACTGCACTTCCAACCGCATAGTAGCAACAGGGGATGATTTTTTCAGAATTATAGAATAGACAAAAATTGAATGTTTTCTGCATAATTTGAGTGTGCAGATTTCAAAAATGAACCCATCGTTATGATATCTTTTTAAATAAATTCACAGGAAGCATTCAAACACATGTACCGTCTACCATTTTTAATATTGGTCTTTGGCACTTTTTGCAAATTCTTGACCTCAATGTTATTTCAAGCTGAAATTTGCATATTTCTTACATATGTTTATATAGAAATGTTTTGTGAACATTCAGCTTTAAGAATAAATATGACTTTTTCTATGTTCCAGGTAATTCAGAAGCCCCCTTGTGCTATTTTATCAAGCACCTACCCCCCCCCCCCCACACACACATTTTTGCATGAAATACTATATTTTTGAGTCATACACAAGTTGAAATTATATGTTGCTCTTAAAATGGAATGTTTTCTGCATAATTTGAGTGTGCCTCATTCAAAAATTAACCCAGCTTTATGATATTTTTTCAAATAAATTCACAGGAAGCATTCAAACACATGAGCCATCCACCATTGTTAATATTGGTCTTTGGTCACTTTTTGCAAATTCTTGACATCATGTTATTTCATGCTCAAAGTTGCATATTTTCTTACAATATACATATGCTTATTTATAAATGTTTTGTGAACATTCAGCTCCAAGAATAAATTCACTTTTTCTATGTTCCATGTACTTCTGAAGCCTTACTGTTCCTTTTTATCATGTGTACCCCTAACATTTTTGCATGAAATATTATAATTATTAGTCATAAAAAAGTTTAAATTGTATGTTACTCTTAAAAGCAATAGTGCAAATGCATTACAGTGTTCTTGTACATATATACATTGATCTGAAATCACAATTTATTAAATAACAATTGCCATTTAGAATTTAGTTATGATAAGATATTTTTCGTCAGTTTTCATATCTATACCAAAAAAATCAATGACAAAAAAACAAACATAAAAAAACTTACTTTGAATACTTCCACAATTCTACTTCTGGTACTGAGTTGGTTGTCAAGAAATAGTTATGATTATGTTTTTGTTTAAATAGAGAAATGCTACAGATCGATTTTCTGTTCTTTATGATGACAATATTCATATTGATATTCACAAAATATGTCATGAAATGAATTTTTCATTCTTCAAAATAGTTTAACTTTTACCTCTTTTTCGCCCCTACTAAATATGAATGTTTTAATTTGAATACCATTGTCTCTAGATAAGAATCGTACCTTGAACAGATGATCTGACATTGATAATCTAAGTGATCACAATCGCATACATATTATCAATATCATTATCAGTATCACACGTCGAGTCTCTACCTCAAAAATACATTACACAACAAAAGTTGTACTTATATTTTGTAATAAATTTGGTATAATGAAATGACAATACGCTTGCATAATCCGATTCCTTGGTATAAACGTCTGCCCTTTCATAAAATCAAGTTTCGTTTTTGAACTCAATTTAACTCGTATTGTTGCATTGTTTACATTTTGTACGTACCCCATGTGCCGGGAAGAGTTACCGTTCGTGCTGGCATGGGTCACCTTTAAAAGACGTACTTCGTGGGTTTTCCGCAAATATTCGCACACCTTTTACCATTATACTCGTAAAAAGAACTCCAAAGTATTTAAAAAGTAGGCGTAGGTGAGCGTATATGTTCGTTTATTTAGTTTGTCTGCGTTTTGAAAAAATCGGTTTTCGTTTATTTCCGCCGAATATATTGTAGAAAAGGCCCAATGTCATATACGCTAAATATAGACATTTGACCTTTCAACCATGAATACATTCTGATATAATAATGTTGGCTTTTTACATACAAAAGCGGAGAAAGTACATGGTGTAATGAGGTTGACATTTTGAGAAAATGTTAATCTTGATCGCCAGTGCCCTCTAGCGGCGGAGCCTGTTGCTACGCATAGCGGCTTTCAAATCGTCTGCCCCTCAACGAATCTTTGACGCTAGGAGTGTAAGGCACAGGGTCTTTTGCCTCGAAAAATAATAAAACTCTCTTAACAGTCGAACTACGTCGGGCGATTTGTGGCCTCTTCTTGTTTTCTCCTATCCAAACTTTATTATTTTCTCTTGAGTCGGGGTTAAAAAGTAAATTCATGCTTTATCACATGTAACAATCTCATTCAAACGTCTTAGGTCACTTTTTCTTATTTGGCGAGTAGCTATTTGGTAATTTCAACCCGAGTCAGTTTTTTATCATCCGTCAACAAATGCTGGACCCATCTTGCACAAATCTTTTTGAGTTTCAAATGATTCTTCAATATATTCAAAACAGCTGACGAATTAATGCCCGTGATAATGGAAATATTTTCCACTTTATATCGAGCATCTTCAACAATTGCCCTATTCACAGCAACCACTTCCCGCTCACCAATCGCAGACAACGGTCTTCCAGAACGTGGGTCATCTTCAATGAATGCGGAACCATCTGTAAATTGATGAAACCACCTCAAAATTGTAGGATATGACAGAGAATTATATCCGTAAACTTTATCCAAGTCGGCCTTAATAATAGTGCGAGCGGGCTAATAGCGCCCGGATTTTAGAATATTCTCTTTGCTCAGTAGCAGCAATGTTCTCCTTCTTCGACATTTTCACGTCACTGTCATTCACCTATGTTACGTTAAACGCATATATATGTAGGTGTCTGGTGTGCTGCACGTGCAGCTGCAGATCATTTTATAGAACGTTATTTTGTCTATCGATCGGCATTAAATTTATTGACAGGTTCAAATAAAACAAAAAAGTCAGAACTTTTCAAATACCCCTCATATTTACTATATGCGTCACGAAGACTGAATATTCTTTACTTTTTATTGTCGAGAAAATAAACCTAGTTATGCAGGTAGCTTCTACGTTAGGCGAGCGAACACGTTTCACCAACTGTAAATGGTAAAGCATATGACTGAAATATAACTTTATAATGAACATAACGCACGTGCAACTTAAAGTTTTACTACTGATGCAGATGACATGCTTAAATGAAGTCACATCCACATTTGAAGTAGTTTCTGACGGAGCATGCGTAGCTATTACAGGAGACATGTAATCGATAAATCACTAGTACATTGTTTCCCGTAAATCACAGAGAGAAATTATTCTTAAAAAGTAAGTAATTTTTCAGTAAATTGGTCACGCGTATAAGTATCACATGCTGTACTAAAATATAGAAAACATATACCAGCTTGGGTCTCTCGACAAGTTTTGATCAGAATGAATTCAAAAACTAGTATTAATGTAAGTTTACAATTGTTTCAATAAATATGCATGTGAAATTGGATAATTTTCTTGCTGTTAGAAAAGATGTTCATATACAAAGGAAGGGTGAGCTGCTTTTGAGTATATAGTGTAATTATTTATAATTTAGAAAGATGTTCCATGTTAACTATTCCATTTTTATTGTGTCAGGGCAAATAGTAAGTAATCCGAACACTAATACGTGCATACCATATAGCATAATTTGATAGATACTGAGACTTGTAAAATATTAATAATCATATTTTTTAAAGAAATTAACCGAGAAATATTGTCAGGACGATGCAAATCTGCGAAATATAGATATTGAAAGTAGGGAAATCTGCGAAATATGTATTGAAAGCAGACATAGCAAAAAAATCTTTGATCACATAAAATATTCATCATGTGAAACTCAACATTTCCTGGCATTCTACTGAAATATATCCCAGATCACTGCAATTGTAAAATCATACATTTTTGTCAATATGAGCTTCTTTTATATTTTTCTTAAGATGACACCAACTGGAAACAGAGCACACTTAATATAGATTACAAGAAAGTCAACTCCCTTACGACAATAGAGGAGGAAAGAAGTGATGACAGGTCGGAGGCAGAGACAGAGGAGAGTAAAGAAGCTGCCTCAATGAGAACCAGTGGAACAGAAAGAAAACGTACCGAAGACTGAGGAGAAGATAACTTACACCGATGATTTTCTTTTTTCAAAAGAGGGTGCAGGTCTAGACGTCACACAGCAGCCCCCAGCTGAAACTGCTTACAGACCTTTGGTATGTTTCTCACCATCCCTTCTCTTAGAAAAAGCACTTGCTTTGTCCATATCCAAAGACAATCATGAAGATCAGTCTGACCGCTTAACGCCTGCGTCGACACTGGATGCCTCTTTTACATTGTCTATTAGGTCATCTCGTCCGAGTCCCCTTTCGGAACGTGATATATCTACAGAACCTCTGCCAGAATATACGGAAACAGATTCTGCATGTGAATCTAGCGATGAGGATTCAGAACAAGATGCAACTGAAGCAGTCAAAGACCAAACTCCAACGGAAAATCCACATCCAACGCATGGGTACATCTCTTTCACGGACGCAAAACAATTTGCCAAAAATTCTGTTTCCATTTTGATAAATATGGCGGGTTTCCTCCTCCTGGTTTTGACAGTCCTAAAAATAAAACCCCGAAGCCCAGACGGCGACGAAAGAAAAAGCTTAAAAACAAGGCCAAACTTGTGTCATTTAGATCTCCCAGTACAGTCACGAAGACCAGTTCGAGAACAACTTCAAGATCAACAGGAGTATCAGCTGGATCCGAAGTTTCATCCTCTGACATGTCAATCTCAGAGATCCCAGTTATGTCGTCTGCTCAGATAGATTCGCCGGTTTCAGACAATGAAATGAACATGACTGTCAAACAGACCGTTCAGACTATCACGGAACAGTATCGCGGAGCTCCCGGTGGCTTGATACGAAATATTACAGCCGCTGTGATCGAAGATTTGAAAAGAAAAGGTCTACTCAATAGACAACTGGGCAATGCAAATCCAGACTTGAACAGAAAGAACACAAGAATCAGTGGAAATAATCCAGCCATCACAAAACCTGCTACTCCAACAACATCTACAGGCCTTGGAGAAGTTGCGTCATTTGGACTAGGACCAGTGACTGTAGATATACCATAATCTTTAAAGTCTCATTCTATTCTAAACAGAAATGTACCATTATTACAATTATGATGAATGGTTGGAAAATGTAATCTTGAAGTCGTAAAAAAAGCGTTTTAGTTCCAATAACAATAATGCTGTTAAGCATCAGAGTGACTCTGAATGTATCTTTGGGGTACATTCCCAATTTACTAATTTTTATTTTGGAAAAGTTGTATCTATCGTTTTCTTTCTTGTTTCTTTCTTTCTCTCTTCTTATCTAAAATATTCTTGAGCCATTTATGTTTTTACGTTTTGTGAATTGGAAGTAAATTCAATTTGTCATAATAAAATAAGAGGATCAAGATTCAGCACATATACTGCTTTAAAATTCAATAAATCGAAGTATGAATATTTTGCAGTCACCCTTTTCTTTTCGTTCACTATTTACAATTTGAGTGAAGAAAAAAAAAAGACACTAAGTGAAGCAAACTTGAAAAAGACCTAAGAATAACTGTACGGCTATCGGATCCTGGTTGCGCCCATATGTCAATAAAGCTTCAACAACTGTAAATTCCACTGGTCCGCTGACCAATACCATTGCTGGCTAGGTTTGAGAGGTAATGTAATCTCAACTCCATGACAAATTTATTGGTGCTTTCATGTCAGATGGTTCGCCACCTAGGTGATCGAAACTGCGGGACCAATATTTTTCACTGGTCATAATTTCAACATCTGTCATCCTATTTTCATGAAATGTTCAGCATGTACTTCAAATTTGTATCTCTTTTAAAGAACGTTTGTCTAAAAAATAGCATCTTGAATTTTAAAAAAAACCAACACTCCGACAACCCCCAACAAGAATGATATGTTATTTGTTATATATTATCCGTTCTAGCAAGCACTAGATCAATAAGGGCGTGGATATCCCCTTGTTATTTCGATGGAGATAAAGATTCATATTTTCCACCAGTATTTTTTCACCTCAATATGTTTATTTTTTGACGTTCATTAAAATACTGCATGTCCAATGGGGAATTCGATGGATATATTTTCCTTGTTTCCGAACGAAAAATTAGACGTATATTAGGTGACGCTATCATACATGGGAAACATCTTTACACCAGAGAACGAGATCGTGTGAGACCCTGTTTTTTTTTGTTTTTTTTTTTCTTGTTTTTTTTTTGTTTTTTTTTGTTTGTTTTTATAAACAAATGGTTTTAGCTTTAGAATGGTATAGTTAGAACGTATGTATTCTTAAATAAAATTATATATCTCTTTATTTTATTTCAGCGTGGCTTATTAGTAGTTGATGGTGGGTAAATAGGGCCTAGTGGCACTACGGGGTCCTACGAGAAATTAACATTGGGGGTGGCACTACGGGGTCCTACGAGAAATTAACATGGCGAGTGGCACTACGGGGTCCTACGAGAAATTAACATTGGGGGTGGCACTACGGGGTCCTACGAGAAATTAACATGGCGGTTGGCACTACGGGGTCCTACGAGAAATTAACATTGGGGGCACTACGGGGTCCTACGGGAATTTTAACATTGGGGGTACTACGGGGTCGTACGGGAATTTTAACATGGTAGGCAAGAATGGAAAATTAATCTTTTCTTGAAAAATGGGTGGCCCTGAAAAGGGCCGTTGGAGGAGGATTACTTTTTCCTCCAACATTGAGTAAAGAAGCCTAGGAAGGTGGTGTGAGATTTTTCTTCTTCTGGAGTGGGGCTGGTGGATTGGGTAGCCAGTCGAGATGTTCCATTCGTCTGAACTTCTCCTGGATTTTCATCCAGTTTAAATTCAGGCGTTGGAATTCCTTTTTTTTCCTGGCCTGTTCCTTCTGACATCTTTCGAGAGCCCACAAGATCTTAATGTGGGCTACTTCTTGCTCCAAAACTTTTCTTAATAATAATTTTGTCGTGTGAAGATTTATCTCTTCACGCCTGACGCTACTGGCGGGTGGATAGATCCAACAATCTTCCTGAACTTTGTTTAGGAAGTATTCCACCCCATCCAGTAAGTCGAGGGCTGACTTGATAAAACCCACACGACAAGGAGCCGAAGAAGTTTTTTGGGTTTCCTCCACCAAGACATCGTTCACCAACCTCCTCGCTGAAGTGAGAGCCGCTAGTTGGCTGGTGACGTATGGCTTGGTGGCAGGATATCTCCACCAACACTGCAACCTTTCCACCAAAGACTCCACACCCACCATGATATCCCAGGCTTCCTGCAATAGCTCTACAGTATTCATTCTTCAGTTGAAGTGTGAATGGCGCGACTGCGGAGGGCGCTGCTTTATATGCTAGAAGTGCGGACGTGAAGGAAAACATCCCCTTTTTCCAAAACATAATTTTTTTTATCAAACATACAAACAAAACACACACCACACCATCCTTTTTCTTTTTTTTATCAAACACACTCAATACAAACATTTTTTGAGAAAGGGAATTTTGTTTTTGGAGTGGGGAAAAAACAAACACACTCTATACAAACACACAAACATACAAACACCTATGGCAATGATGAAAATTAATCTTTTCTTGATAAATGGGTGGCCCTGAAAAGGGCCGTTTGTTTTTGTTTGAGTTCATCTAGAGGTGCGGGCACCTCCCTGGCTTTGCCCGACAAGCGGGACAGCTTCCACTCCATGTAGCTGCACTCATGCAGCGCTTGGTTATTTTTAAAACAAATGGAGGAAGGGTTACTTCAGATTCCCAATTCTCCTCCTCCTCCTCCATCATCAGGTGGGGTCTGATGGGCTCCTTCTTCTCCCTCTCTTCCTTCTCCTTCTTCTCCAGGTCTTGAAGGAGGTGTAACGCCACCTCGAGATGAACTCTAATTTGCCTAATAATTTCGATGGTGTTCATTCTGTTGAATAAACGGGGTAGCTCTATGGGGAAGGTGTTGTTTTAATATACTAGAAGCGCGGACGTGAAGGAAAACATCCCTTTCCCCAAAAAAACATTACTCCTACTACCCCGCGTCTGACGTCATCCCTAGGACGTCATTCTAGGCTTCGCAGATTTTGCACTCTATCACCCTTACCGCAAAAAGCACAAACCCAGTGCGCGGACCTAAAAGAAACTACTTTTGATAAAAAAAAAAAAAAACACATACAAACACATCACCCTTTTTTTTGATAAAGCTTTTTTTATTTTTTAATCAAACACACTATCCTTATTTTATTTTTTATTTTTTTTATCAAACACACCACACACTCTATACAAACATTTTTTTTGTTGGGGAAAGGGATTTTTTGTTTGGTGGGCAAAGACACAAACACACAAACACATATATATGGCAATGAAATGAAAATTAATCTTTTCTTGATTAATGGGTGGCCCTGAAAAGGACCGTTGGGGTTAAGAAGTTATGTTGTTTAACTTCTAGTTGCGGTAGCAGCGGCAGATGCAGCAGGGCGGCCACGTTTAGCCACCGGTCTCACGGCTTTAAGACAAGCTCTCTTTCTGGTAAAAGAGAAAGCAAACTCATCGCAGTCTATCTTACAGCTGACTTCTCCGTCGGGTAGTTTCATGGACTGCAAGAGTTGCTGTTGTTGTTGTTGTTGTTGTTGTCTTTGCTGTTGCTGCTGTTGCTGCAGTCTTTGTCTCTACTCCCATTCCGTTCTGTCCCTGATGATTTCTTCCCTTAGGACTTCTTCCACCAGATCATGAGCCATTTGTAGGAAGATCATTGTCTTTCTCTCAGGGTTGGTCTCCATCAAATGATGCTTCACCCTCTGCATGTTCACCATAGCTTCGTTCAGTTTACTAATCTTGCCTGCTGCCATCTTCTTGAAGTGTTGTTGTTGAGATCTTGACGAGTCAACGAGAGTGACTACACTGGCCAACGCACCGCTTTATATGCTAGAAGCGCGGACGCGATGGAAAACATTGGGTTCAGATCGAGAGTGAGAAAATGGATAGAGGTGGTGACTTCAGATCGATAGAAAGAGATAGAACATAATAATTGTTTCAAATTCAATAAAAAAAACCACACAACACCATTTTTAAAAAAATCAACATTTTTTAATGAACAAGAAGAAGCTTCTCTAACATAAAAAGGTAATAACAACCAGCAAGATATTAAACAGGAACGTATTTACAGGGTTGACAACGTTGGGAAGGTAAACTAAACTTCCACTTTTCTACATCTACATCATTCTGATGCACACTACGTTTCTGAGCTAAAGACAAGAGATAACCATAACGTTCACAAAACCATCGTTCTACTTTAGCATCGTTTCGAGCATAGTCTCTATCAAAACAAGTCACTAAATGTTCTAAGGAATATCCGAGACTGCGTTGATGAAGAAAATGTACACAATATTGTCCACACACCATATAATCCGATCCTTGTAATCGGGCATTATTGAATCAAGTAGAGATGGCATTTCTTGTCATAAAGTCGATGATGTCGTCTTCCAAAGGAGGTAATCCATAAGAATCAAAAAATTCCACACCACCATTGTGATCGTTGGGAAAGTACACAGCTACCCAATGGGTTCCTGGTCGATGACTGTCGTCGGTATTGATGACATAGGCATGAACATCTTTAGGTTTGCGATGAGGTAGTTCATCTTTAGCACACACCACAGGATTCCAAGAAGAAGTGTAGGAACTGCGAGTCAACAGGTAATGAAGTTCCCTGGTATCCATTTTTTTCACAGGTAACGAAAAGTCATCAATTCACACTTGACTTTAAATTTGAATGTGTCTCTCAAGTAAGTCGATGAATCACGGACAGTCTCTATAGCCTTTTGTAAATGAGCTTCGATGCGTCGAATCTCCAGAGGAGTGAGTGGAGGTGAAGAAGAATGTTGCAAGTCTTTATACCATTGTCTCAACACCTTTTCTTCCGAGATCTGAGACCAGGCGTCCTCCATATATTCGTCCATTTTTTCTTCGGCCGTCATCATCAAACATTTGTCGTGTTGTTTCTGACTGGGATGATCAATTTGACATCCATGACAATCTTTCCTAGACAGTTCTGTAATTTTGGAACCCATTGCCGTAGCAAAACAAGAGACTAAATGTTGTTCGTGTTCTGGCCATCTTGATGGCATACATGGAATAAATCCAGCAAACTCGGGAACAGTATTGTTTTCTTCTTTTTTTTAGGTTCTGAATGAATGACTTCGTCATCATCATCATCCGTGGTAGTTTGTGACTGCTGAACTTCACAAAATCCCTCATCTATCTCCATAGGTTCTTCTTCTTCTACGCGTTGCATCTTTTTTTTCTTTTCCTTCTAATAGTTTAGAATCACTTCTCTCAAACTGTTGATCTCTAGAGTATTATCAAATTCTGCATACAAGACGACGTTCACCGTGTCGGGTAGAGGATCTTTAAACTGAAGTTCCACACGAAGTGGGCCTGATTTTATAGGGTGGAAATGTCCTTCGTCGCTGCCTTGGTCAGGAGTGAAATCAAATCCCCACAAGGCATACCCTCCTGCATAATCGTCGTACGAAATGCCGTGGCTGGTGTTGGTACCTAACTGTCCTGTGGCTTCAAACAGGCTCAGGTAAGATCGCAAGTAATTTTTCTGGGCGTCGCTAAAGTTAGGTTCAAAAGGTCTGGTACACAACGTTTTGCCATCTCGACTGACTTCTGTCTTGGAGACGTTGTAGTGTTTAAACTCGAACGGATTCTGATTGTGGACTCCGTTGAGGGCTGCATTACTGACGATGCCAATCAGCAAACGTTTGGGGAGCTGTCCTTGGAAAACGTGATCTTCGACTTTGGATCGGAGTCCAGCGGCAATGGTAAAGGTTTTCACTTCCACTCGTCGCACAGGATACTTGGCAGTGGTTCTGCTCAACGTTTGACTGATGTCGTTGGCTACTTTTGGTAAGACTTCCACACGGCGTACGTAAAGTCTGGCTTTTTGGATGATGGTTTTCCACTCGTTAGCATGAGCCATCAAATGGAAAGCGACACTACTGAGATTCAGTCTCAGGCGTACATCTACTCCGTTCAACAAATACTTGTCTTGCAACCACATGTCCAAATGCAAACGATCCATCAATTCTAAACTGCGTCTGATTTTCTTTTGACGCTCGTTAAAGCCCACATTGTGCGAATCTGCTGGAATTATAGTTTTATCAACGGCTTGCGTCGCCTGCACTGACACCGCTGTGTCGTTGAACTTTTCCGAGGTGTCAGGTTTCCAGACCACAGAAGAATCCAGATGAGTGTTCTTGGCTTCTTTTCCGTACGTCAAGAGATTTTCCAAGTAAGCACGGTAAGGGTAAGTATCCAAACTGCTGCTGACCAGTTTGTTATTCAAGTACAAATCTACTTCGCTGAACAAGGAATGCATGAAATTATTGACGGGAGCCACTCGGTCACCGTCCACAGGAAGGCTACTGTCCCCCGTTTTGATCACTTTGAGTTTCAGGTACAAGTAGCTGTTATTCAGATCGATGTAATCTTCGGTTTGTCCTTTGATTTCAAATTCGATAGGAGCTGAATCCGTCAAAGACGATACAGGATGAAATTCCACCCATTGGGATTCTTGCATCGTCATCATGGTGGGAGGCATGGTAAACATATCCAGTTCTGACTTGGTACATTCGCAAGAATCTCGGTGCATCATTTTCAATGGCTTTTAGTAATCAAACACGTCTAATTCTCTGACGGTTCTTCTTCTTTTCTTATTCTTTTTTGGAACACCACCGTGTGTTTTATGAACTCTGAAGGGATATCGACGTCGTCTCTTTCTACCTTGTCCTTGCTGTGAAGTGGAGGAAGAAGTAATGCCAGGACCAGAAGCGTGAAGTGAATTTATAGGACTCTCTCGAAGACCTAAAAGATCTTTGCCAGTGTTCATCGACACATTTTTGCCTGCTCTCATAAAGGCTTCTTTAGGATTTTGTTTGTCGATGAGGACATTTTGCAAAAATTCTTTTCCTTGCGTCAAAGCGGCATCTTTTAAGGCATGGAATCCTCGAGACACCATAGGTTTCAAACTAGGGGCTACCGTCCGAAAAGCCGATCTTAACATATCTCCTAAACCATGTCCTCGTTGTCGAGCCACTCCTCGGTACACCGGATACATTTTGTTTTTACAATACGTTGGAGAACTTTTTTCGAAAATGTAGTTTCACCGTGACTTTTCCTTTGTCAATGAATGGCACACTTTGTCCCAAATCTCCTTTTATACTAATGTTGACACTGTCAAAATACGATTTACTGACTGGAAGATAATGAGGGTGTACAAATTCACGGTGAACGTGAAACGTGTTTCCACCTTCTTCGTACGCACCAGCAATAGAATCTGCTTTGAAAGGAAGGACTCTCAGTAAGGGAGCGGCTGTGTTTCCCACCACGTTGTATTCTACCACATCGGAGTACACAAACATTAAATTCAGTCCAACGTTCAATTCGATAGGGGTTTTAAAAGCCTTTCCAAAATCTAAGTTGCTTTGGACTTTTTATTTTTAAAATATTTATTTCCACCCAAAATAGCATACAAACCAGGAGAAAAAGTGATGGCCAATGTGTCGTCGTCCGAAAATTGTAAGACGAGACGACGTGCCACAGGATGGTAACTGATCTGGACACTTTTCTTGGCTTTGACTAAGGCTTTGGCAAATTGAGCCTCGAAGATGGCCTCAATGGTGTCCACCAAATGTTGAGCATTAAAATAATACCCCACAGGAATTCTCATGGTATGACTCGCAAAGGGAGGAGTGGCCGTCATGAATACCTTTCTGGAATGGTCAAAGCCAGGTTTAATTTTCTCCAACTCATCATGCACTTCCTTGTTCAAGATATCCACGAGGAAAGTGTTTTGACCTTCGTCGATGTTTTGAGCTTGCGTAGGATGAATGATTTCTACCAAACCTACTTCCCAATGAGCTTCGTGATCCAAATGGATGGCCTGAGGTAATTTGGTCGTGAAACAACATAAGGTGTTGTTGGGAAACACATCAATGGAACTGTCACTGGGTAAAGTTAAATAAAATTGGTCATTCATAGTAGGTCTAAAGTGGTTTTGGTCTCCGAGGAGTCACTCGAGTTCAAAGGATGTTCAAAGGGTTCCAAAAGAGGAGTGGTATTATGGTGACTGGAAGAAGGTGGACTGGCGTTGGTCGTACTACCGTTGTGGTGACTGTTGTCCGTCGTCGTCGTAAATTTCAAAGAGGGACTGGGTAAAAGATAACCGATGCAACTGCTAAGTAAAATGGTCCACAATTGTTTGTCCCCTTGTTGCAAACTCAAATTGGCAATGGCTGCTCCGATGACACAATACACCACAAAAATTTGGCAGAAAAAGACGATTTGATTTTTAGGCACACGTTCTCCGCACCACACCCAGAGCGGTTGTTTTTGTAATTCTTGAAGAGAAGAACTCTGCGAAGGAGTCGAGGTCGTGATTGTGTTGAATGGCATGTTAGGTTACTTCTTCTTCTTCTTTTTATAGTCGACGACTTGAGAAGCGGCAATCCAAGAATCAAAACTAGGAGGATATCCTTTCCAACGTACTTTGACTTCTTCTACTCGACGTTTGCCTACTTTGCGTGTTCTTTGTTCGAGAATGCTTTCGATGTCGTACAAGGCGTCTTCTTTTTGGTCACTCGTTGTAACTCAGGCAAGTAAAATGTTCCTTTGAGCACTTCACCGTGCATGTCTTCCAATTTATAGACGGGAGGATGGCGTCCACGCACGGGTGTAGGGACACGAAACAATTCGGTGGTCCAGTTGGGTAAATAACCTTTGTCAAAAGTGCGTTTGGTTTTTCCGATGCGAACCCAATCTCCCGTCTTCAACTCCAGAAAGGTTTTCTTTTGAGGTGGTCTGCTCCTCTGGGGTGTACCAAACAATTTATCAAACACGGTCACTTCGTTTTCAGGGCTGACCTATTCGGGGGCACATCCGATGCTTCGATGGTACGATTGATTGTACGCTTTGACCAAACGAGGTAACACGTCGATGTACTTGAGAGTGTGTTGATGTGTAAAATATTTGCACATGCGTTCTTTCAAAGTTCTTTGAAAATGTTCCACAATACTGGCTTTGGTTTCAGGATTTTCGGTAGTAAAAAAATGAATCTGTCTTTGTTTCAATTCTTTATGAAAAGCTTGATTTAGAAATTCGGTGCCTTTGTCAGTTTGCCATCGTAAAGGGTGACGACCACTTTGTTTCAAGACCAATTTTAAGGCACGTACCAATTCGGTACTGCTTTTAGATGTCAAAGGCACGACCCAAGCAAATTTGGAAAACACGTCAATGACACAAAACAAATATTTGTGACCACGATTATAGGTTGCCAAATGAGAGACGTCGGCTAAATCGGCTTGCATTGATGATCGATGCCTTCCACTTGGGTTGGACTTCTAGAAAATTTGCGTCGAATGGGTTTGTGTAACGTGTACGTCGATTGTTCTTGTAACCATCGTCGTACTTTTGGCAAACGTACACTTTTCAATTTACTTTTGGCAGCTCGAAATAATTTTTGAACTCCTCCGTAACCAGCAGCATGGCCAGGATTGTAGTAAAGGCTAGCTAAAAGTTTCTCCATGATTCCTCAATAAGTCAACCAAGTACCAATGCTCTTTTCTTCGAGGGGTATCTTTTTGGATTGCAATGCTTTACGTGTCCGACGAGCCACTGGTGTAAAGGAGGATGTTGTTTGAACAGGGGTCATCGGTTCTGTTTTGACTTCTGTCTTCACTTCTTCCTTTTTCACTTTTGATGGCAATGGGGTAGACATCATGTTTTTTATCCAACCCGGTGTGGCTAACTTTCGTATTTTTTTAAGAGGTGGAGTTTGTAACTCTTCTTCTTCTTCTTTCACGGTCATCCCCGTGGCGGTGTCTGTTTTATTGGTGGTAACTTTAGGTTCACTTTTCATCAGGGTTTTGAAATCTCTCAGAGTGGGTGGAGCTGTTTCGTCTGCAGCTTTTTGGTGAAAGAGTTGCAGACGTTGTAAAAGTTGACCGTACCGTTGCGATTTTTCTATTTCTGACAAATCGCTTCGTTCCATCAGGGCTTGTAATTCTTGTTGTAACTGTGACATCTCGTTGAGATTAGGATTGGGTGGTAAATGAGGTATCCGTTGTTCGTTCCAACGATGAAATTCCATCCATCGTTTGTAAGGTACTAAAGTCAGTTTTCGTCCTTCCATTTCATCCAAAGGTACAAAAAGGTGTGGTCTTTCCAGAGAAGGGTGTCCTTTTTATCTTCTTTTTTTTTTTTGTTATCGCATGACACCTCCTAAAAGTGGTCCAGCAATTGTTCCTAACAAAGGACCCGCTATTTTTAACAACGGTCCTAACAGCATAGGTAGAAATCCTCATCGTTGCGCCAACATTTTTTTCTTTTGTTGGAGAGGTATTTTCTTTTTCACCATTTGACGAAGAACGTTCCGATGTTTACGTAATTTTTGTTTCTGTATCTTGGACAAAGGTACCGTTCCTTTCAAGACGTTCAAACAACATTCACACACGGTATCGATGATTTCTTTAGGGGCTGTTTGAATGAGTTGTTTTCGCATGGGAGGATTGGATTGGGTCAGGACAGACATGACGTCCCAATGTTTCGCCAGACGAGGTGGAAGTCCTTTTTTGGTTTTCTTCTTTATTTTGGTGGTGGTGGTGGTGGTGTGCACGTTTGGGGGTCATCTTAGAGGTGAGGAGTAAGTCTGAAGTCTTTGGCAGGTCACCCTTCTATTTTATACTAGAACACGTCTCCACTGATTGTCTGCACGACGTACCATCTTCATGACAGGCCTCACTCGACGTTGAGGTGTTTTCAATGGACTAAATCGTCTCAATTCTTCTTTGGATAAATCCACTAAACTTTGTAACACGCCGGTTCTTTCTTGGACTTTGGTTTTAGGAGACGGTACTTTGTTCGCGGCCGCTGCCATGGCCAAATCAGCCGAAGTGGAGGGTCCTGAAGTGGTGACTTTCGAAATGGGTTTCCATTTTTGCATCAAATTAGGAAACACTTGTCTTAAGTCTGGTTTGGCAGGCATCATCGTGAAGGGTGGTGAAGAAGACGAAGATGTGGACGCAAAAGGAGAAGGAGACCTCGTCACTACTGGCTGTGGTGGTGGTGTTTTGCGGGTGTACGCTTGCGTCCTGGCAGCAGTACCTCTCTTGCGGCTCCTTGCAGTGGTGGGTGTTTTCTTCTTCTTGGCAGAACTTTTCTTCTTTTTCTTGGAGGCTTTCTTTTTAGGGCTTTTCTTTTTTTGTGTGGCTTTCTTTTTGGGACTTTTCTTCTTTTTTGGTGTTTTGCGTTTTTTGGCTTGGGCATTAGGATCCCATTTCAAAAGGGAACGAATCATAACCCCTCCTAAAGAACCGCTCCCTCCAGGGGTTAAAATGATTTGTTTTTTAGTCCGTGGATCGATTCTAGGATCGGCCAGTTGTGACAACGCCCCTTTATGTTTTTGAAAAAAAACGTTGAGTTTGATGAGGGATGTGAATGATGCCTTGCAGTAATTGACGTGCCGTCAAAGTAGACCATTGTAACACTTCTTTAAGACTAGCTTCTAACAAATGAGCACGGACCTAGCATTTTTTTCGCGACTGATGCTATACAAGGCACGAATCAATTTAGCAGGAGGATGAGATTGAAAGGAAGTCATCTCGAAGACTGTGAGACAGAAATGACGTAGTGGATGTTTTTATAGTTTTTTTTTCAGAGAGTGGCCGAAGGGGACGTGTAAATGACAGGACCTCCTTCTTGACACCAAGGGTGAAACAATTGGGCACGAAATCTCAAATAGTCGGGAGTGGTCGGTTTTAAGTCAATGAGTAAATACGCATGAGGTGTTTGAGTGGCATCGTCGTACGCATAATTCAACCAAGGAGTGCCTAACTGTTTGGCTAACACTTGCACTTGAGATTTGTCTCTGGGGCTTTTAAACAACGCCACGTAATGAGCGTTGAGACTGATGGTACGATGGGCTTTACTTTATTGAAATAAATTTTGAGTAATGTAAATGATGCTGGCATTTCGATGGTGTCCTTTTCGTGTAAACCAAAGTTTAATTTCTTCTTCGTCTTCTCCTAACATGTCATCGAAGATGACTAGATGTGTTTGACTCACGTCAGACACGATCCCATCGTCTTCGCGAGGGATGCCTTCTACAAACGAAATGGCTTCTCCTTGACTTTCTTTCAATAACGTGTAAGACGGTTGCCACTCTTTGTAACACCACACGATACGTTGAGGTGGACGATCGAACAAATGAGATTTGTGTTCGATCAAACGTTTGACAAATTCGGTTTTGCCTGAACCACTGGGTCCAGCAATCAACATGTTAAAGGGATGGCGCAGATACAAAGCGTCCCAACTGGGACGATCTAACTTTTCGTCAATCACTTTGACCACAGTAGAGGAAGTAGAGGTAGAGGCAGAAGAAGATGTAGCAATGACTGAGGTAGGAAGATTTTTGAGAAGAAGACAAAAGACCCAAGACATTTTATACGTTTCATACACGTTTATTTTTTTTTGTAAAAACAAACCAACACAACAAACAAACATATTTTTTTACAAGTCATGAAGGACAAAAACGCAAACGGCAAAAATGGTCATGTACAAGATTAAGGCTACCACTAAAAGAATTAAAGTTCTGTACAAACAAGTCAATGTACAACATTCTGGTGTCCTAGGAATGGAAGGCCCAGGCACTGGTGGTAGTATTCTTCTGGTCGTCTTTGTTTTGGTAGAAAAATGAAATGTCTCTGACGGTAAGGAGGGTGTGTGTTCTTGTGGTGTTTCCATGTGGACGACAACGACGGTGTGGTCTTTCTCTGCTGTGTCAGGTTCTTCTTCTTCCAGGATGGTTTCTAAGGTCATTTTTGTTGTTGTGTGACTTAGGTTCCCATTTCACTTTTGGAAACTTAGTGACGGGCCAAATCTTTGGCAAATTGAGCCACTTCTTGTAGCCAAACATCGAAACCAATTTTTCTCCAGTCACGTACATCTTTACAATCGGTAAGTTGTTGGTGTAACTCACTAGCAATACACACTTCTTGAAATGTGTCAAAGGTAGATAAAGTTTGACTAATGTCTTCTTCACACGGAGGTACCCCACTTGTCTTCATTACCACTCTCAACACTTTGAGTACAATTTGTCTTTCGTGTACCGATAAAGCATGAATGGTCATGTTGTTTTTGATGGTTCATCAAAATAGTCCAAAACAACCACGGGTCCTCCAAAATAATCCAAGGCAAACACTGATCCTCAAAAATACTCCACAACGAATGTCCTGGAAAACGAAATCCAAGAAAAGTAGTCACTAACACACACACTGCATAGCGTCCAAAATTCAATGGAAACAGTTCTTGTATCAAGTCTTTATAATCCTCTAAGGTCTGAACACGATCGTTGACTTCCTTCCACGGAATACGTTTCACAAGTGAAGACCACAGTCCTGACATGGTGAGACTTTACAGGGTGAGATTCCAAAGGTGGGTATCTTTGGTGGTGGGTTTTTATATCCAGGTTCCCAAGGTTGGTATCTTTTGTGATAGTCTCCTCCAAGGTGCCAGCGATAGAATCTTCCCAGAATCAGTCTTCTCATACTTTGGAAGTAAGCATAGTTTACAGATCGAGGAATGACTTTGAGTTTGCGTTTCACTTGGATCTTGACAACTCTCGGTAATTGCGTTCTCGCACCTCCAAAGGCAAACCAGTTTCCGACTTGGAAAGAAGTAACTCTCTTTTGTGTTCTTCACGATAGCGGTGATAGTTTTTCTTCAGAATCAGACTTCTGATACGGTGGAAGTCGCGGTAGTGTGCAAATCGAGCAATGACTTTGAGTTTACGTTTCACTTGGATCTGGACCAACTCTTTGTAAATGCGTACTCGCAACTTCGAAGGCAAGTCGCGAATGCGATCTTCTAAACCAGTCTTCTTGGTGACAAAATACTCACACTTTAGCCAAAAGGAATCGGTGGGTAAACGATATCTAAGATGATCAGTGAGAAGAACCGTATTACACGTCAGTCGACGTAAAGACGTTTCGTCTTGAGGTGACACTTCTAGTAAAAGTTTTTGGTATTCTTGTCTGTCCACATTTTTTTCCTTCACTTCGTTCCATCGAATTCTATGAATCACTGCCACATTGTAGGTGGGGCCCTCCAAACTCTTACAGGAGGCAGGTAGTCGTTGATCAATGTCTGACCATTTGAATATCTTGGTACTAATCAGTATTTTTATAACATTCAGATACCAATGGTTAAAACATGTATGTCGTAAAGGATGTAACTGTTCTTTACATTTCACTTGTATCTGAACCCATTCTCTGTAAATGTGTTCTCGCAACTCCAAAGGTAAACCACGAATGTACCATTGTAAAGTATCCTCCGACATGTTACTTCTTCTTGGCATCTGGCTCATCGTACCCGTACTCTTCTAAGGCCACTAAAGGTAAGAACTGACAGTACGGAGACCATCTGGCATGTTCAATGTAAGCTGAGTCGGTAGACTCCCATTGGTGAAGTCTCACACCGTAACTGAAACACTGAACTTTATCTCCTTCTCCCAAGTATATAAATCCAGATCTGGCTAAAGCTTTGTCAGTAGTTGATTGTAGTAGATATTTAGGCCACTTGTCTTGGAACGTCTGGAGTCGACTTTCATACTTGGAATAGCCAGGCAAAGCCACAGGTATCGTCAATTCTTTATGACATTCACAGGTACGTTTAGCATTCTTCCCAATAAAGAAGAAAGGTCGTCCTGCATCTCTAGAGGGACGGTGAGACACACGCACAGCATCGACGATGTCCAAGCGTACGGCATCCGTCTGATCGTGTGAATCGCTGATGCCAAAGCGTACGGAATCCGTCTCGTCGCATGGCACTGCATCGCATTCCAAGTCGTGATGGTACTTGGAGTTCACGCTAGATTTCTCCCTTGGTGGGTGGGTGGCATGAGTATTCGTTTTCATCTGTGGTGGGAGAATGACAAAATTACTCATCTTTTTTTCTTCTTGCTCGGTCAACGTTGAAAGTCAGAATGAATGGTTAGGTTTGGAAGGGGTCCTTTTTTATACCTGTCGACTGTACCATCCGAAAAGTACTGTCATGTAATCGGTGGAAACGCCAAAGAAAGGTAAGCACAGTTTGGACCCCATCTGATATGTTCCAGGATAGCTGAACTTTTAGGGTCCATGTAAATGGTTGCACCACAACTGAAACATTTCACTTTGTTTCCCTCTCCAAAGTAGACAAATCCTGCTTTGGTAAAGAGTTGGAAGTAGGTAATCCATGCCATTTAGGCCATTTTTTAAACGTGTTCAAGCGACTGGCACAATCACAATAGTCAGGCAAGGCCACGGGAAATTTGTCTTCTTTCAACTTGAGGTCTGTAGTAGTGGGTTCATCACACGGTGTTGTTGAAGTCATCGTCAATCTTGGTGTTGTCTTTTCTGTTCAAGGGGGGTGCCCTTTTTTATACTTCAGATCGGCGTGTCCGTAAGGCAAAGTGGTGTGGTCTGCAAGTCTCACTCGTTTCTGGTACACAATTCGGTACACTTTTTGTAAAGGACGAGTGACAATTTGGTGATTAGGTAACCGTACGATCTTGTGAGGTTCTAACGTGTGCACTCGAAAGTCTTCCACTTGTCCAGACAGCAAAGCATTTTTCAAAACCACAAAGTTAACCACTTGGCTGGTTCGATAGTTGAGGGTTAATCCTTTGACTTTGCATTGGGTGTCAAGTTGGTCTTGTAGGTCTCGGTATCGGTAGCCGTAATTTTTAGGGCCACCGCTGGCAAAACTCAGGATGGTGTCTTGAGGGTGCTCGTCTGTCCAGGCTCCTAAACGATCTCCTTGGATGGTAGGGTGTGGGCAACCGGGTCGATGGATGTACATACAACTGTCGGTGTCAAAGTACAGGACACGATCTCCCAAGACTTCTAAAGCTTCGTGGTACAATTTCAAACGAGCATGAGAGGTCACGTAGGCGGCAATGACTACGTTGCTAAACTTGTCACGTTTTACAAACTTGGGTTCTTCTTCGAAATTGACTAAGATCAAATCATCACGGACGATTTCGACGTGTTTCACTAGTACACTTTTGTTGTCCACCAGTTGAAAGTACTTATAAGGATCGGTCAAGTATTCCGTCTTGGTTAAGATGGGTCGTTGTGCCATTTTTCCCCACAAGCAATTAAGCATGACTTTGGCAAACGATCTTTTTCCTTCGTTTTTTTCCACGTCTTCCAAAGTGATGCCTTCGATGTCACGGTTCTCTTCTTTGAATCGGACTTGGTCTTCGGGAGTCTGACACCACGAGGGATAGCCGCTGGCTTCTTGTTTCAGTTTTAAAAATTGGTTGACGTACCCCGAGAAAATGCCTGGATGATTCGTGGCGTCGTCCTTTTGGTATTGTGCGGTGGTTGGAAAGTGCCAGATTTCGTACACTTTCCTCGATCCAGAGCTCGAAACAATTCGGCGCTGACCCACGTTCCTGTCAGAGAGCGTTCTTCCTCCGTGTGGTGACAGGGGTGATCTTGGTTGCATGTTTCGGCACACGTACGGCATAAAGGAAACATCAGTTTTCCTTGGCAATGGTGAGGTAAGATGGGATGGTACAAGTCGGTCGGAGGTAAGACTTTACATTTGATCAATCCTTCGTATTGACGAATGTGTTCCACGTCGATGTGTTCTGTCAAGATTTCAGGGTGCCCGGTTGGAAAACGAGCATATTTACACACCCAAGGATACAAAGAACACACGTCGATGTATTTGATTTCTTCTCCTTTGGATTCGTCTACGTCGTACAGCAAGCGAGTGGCATTGGTTTGTCCTCCAAATAAACTGTGGCGTGGATCCAAAGGTTCGATGGTGGTCACGTCGTAACTTTCGGTGATGCTCTTAAATTCAGGATCGGTTTTCAAACGTCGATCGTACTCGTGCTCCCACATTTCCACCACTTGGTATCCTTGACTTTCTAACTTGAGTCGTCGTTGGTAAGTCTGTTCGTACAACTGTTCCATGGTAGAGTCTGAATAAGGACTTTTCATGTCTCGATCAGGATAACAGTTAGGACATCCGTGAAACAAGCAACCCTGAAATTCGTACACCGTGTGCGGGTTTTCTAAATCAAATCCATCCACGGAATAAGATCCAATCTTCTTTTCTCCTCCTCCGTTTCTGGCATGTTGTATCCAATTGTCTTCTTTTTGGCACAAGTAATGGAACCAACGCAAAGCTTTGGCCGAGTATTGACGACTGGCAAAGAGAGACGTGTTGGAGTCGATGATGGCTAGTTCGTTCTCGGGCATGAAGTTTCTGGTGTACACTAAGGAACAGGCTTTGGGTAGGATGCACGCATCTTTCAAAGGATCAACGTCTCCGTGATCTAGAAATAACTCTCGAAACTTTCCACAGCAACGCCGTAAAATGTCCACATCGGATGGACAGTACTTCAGCATTTCCTCTTGAAAGTCAAATGGTTCTGACTGGTGAGCGCGGTACCAAGCGTGAAAGGCTTCTCGCTGTTCGGGGCGCATTCCGTCGGGGTCGTAATCATGGAGGTCAGGCAAATGAGGTAGGACAGCCTGTTGATTAGCTTCCGTGTTGAAGAAGTGAGGAAAATAGCCTTTAGCCATTTCTGTCATGCCAAATGTTTTTGGCATTCAACTCAAAGGCATGGCTAAATAACTCATGGAATCTTTAAATTTGACTTGACCCACTTTCATGTAGATGAGCTTGTTTCCGTTCATGGTGACTTCAGGGCGTTCGGTACCTTGTTGCGAATAATATCTTAACAAAAACTGTCCATCGTATCCCGAGAAATTGTGAGCTATGACGGTGGCATAGCGATGACAGTCTCCCTAACGTTGAATGTCCTCTTCGCTCCATCTGTCGTCGGTAGGGTCGAAAATCCATTCAGCAAACTCGGACAAAGTGTTAGGACCCCGAAAAATTTTTTCACGTCCTCCAGGAATCCGACTACAATGAGGACAGTGAAAATGGATCGTTTCTTGAATGCACATCTCACAAGCCCGATGAGCCACGCAAAAATTGGGAATGTGAATGCCTGTTTCTTGCATGCATTCAAAATCAAAAAAGATGAAATCCACTTTGTTCTTGTTCTTCTTTAATTCTTTCTTCTCTGTCTTGTCGTACTTTTGAATAAAACAACATCGATGATCAAAGTTCACCATCTGCTTGCAAATAGGACATCTTTTTTTTCCAGTACAAGTGTGGCTCTTTGGGTCGTTGGTGCGAATCTGCTGTCCACACGTGGAGCACAATTTCAATAAGTCGCAAGCACATTTTTGTTGGTGTCCTTGTGTCTTGCGATGCTGTTGGTAACAAGAGGGACTGACAAAAGTGCGTCGACACGTCTCACAATGGACGTGGTGTTGTTCAGGAAGGCATGGTTTGTCCGCTAAACAGCCCCGACATCTCTGACCGCAATGAAGGTGTCGCTCTCGATTGTTAAATCCTTGGTCACATTTCTCGCAGTAGTAAGAGTGCCCCAAAAATCCGGTGATAGTGGTGATGGCATCGAAATGTTCTTGGTGGTAATACACGTGAATGTATTTTCCTTCGGAGAAATTTGGACCTCGAAACACCATATCTCCGCGCACTTCTTGAGGGTGAACTTTCAAAGTGTAGTGAGGAGCCAAGACCTCTTGAAGTTGTTGCATTTGAGAAATGCCACACACGGTCTCTTTGGGGATACCAGCTTGTCGTAACAGGAGTTCTGCTTCTTTTCGTTGTTGGGATTTGTTAGACTTTCGAATGTTATTCCAGGCTCTTTTCCATTCTTTACTCTCATTCTTGTTGGCATACGTTCGCCCCACCACAATAGCTCGAGCCAAACACATCTGGTCTTGGGTATTGTCAATTTGAACGACACTGTGTTTGGTACTTCGAAGATCGTCCACCAGTAACGCTTTCCTACTTCGTCCACTTCCTCGAGGAGGAGCAACGTGAGTCATGTAAAGTGTTGCCTTTCCATCCTTGATGGTAAACTTGTCGTTAGATTGTTGAACGTGTTCGATTTTGGACATGACTTTGTCTAGTGTTAATTCTGCCGGGGTGCTGAACTCGATCCAAACAGGGGACTTCAAATTGTCGTGATGAATGGCCAGTCTCAATCGATCGTCTTCTTTGGCTCCGCATTGTCGTTTCAAGTTCTGTAACACAGAACCCCACAAATCGCTAATGAACCCCGCCTCTTTCTCGGGAGGTACTTCGGACTTGAAGTCTTTGAAGTGAACCGTGTGAGTGTAGGCTGTGGTTTTAAATTTTCGAGAGGTTATTTTTTGCGTCTCTCGAATCCGATAGTAATTTTCAGGAGCCACGGTAGTAGGTCTTTTTTGGTCTAGGGTTCTGGTGGTGGTGGTGGTTTTTGTTTTGGGTTGGGTTTTTTGGGTTTCAGGCTCACTCATCTCTTCTTCGAAATCGCTTGCATGGACTTGAGCTAGCAGTTCAGCCAGCGGTGTTTCAGGCGGTACGGAATGTCTTCGTCGCCGTGGCCTCTTTGTTTTTTCTTCTGTTTTCTCATAGATTGGGCGTGATCTTTTCATCTTGAAGTTTGATTTGAAACTGATTCAGTTTCACACAGGAATCTATATATAGAGAGAGGAGACTATATATAGAGAGACCTTCTTACCCTCAGAATCAGTCTTTGTGATTGAACTTTCAAACTGTAAAGATGGAAGAGTCAAGAAGACAGATTGCTTTTTTGGTGAGAGATTTGCAGACAGTCCTTCGAAAGTATACTACCAGTAAGAGTAAGGACTACTCCTCCTCCTCTACCTCTCGAGATAAAAGTCAAGATACTTGTTATATCTGCCAAGAGAAAGGACATTGGGCTCCAGAATGTCCACAACGTCAACAAACCCAAAACAGAGATAAAATGAAAGATACTTGTTATTATTGTAAAGGAAAAGGACATTGGTCTTCGGAGTGCCCTCAGAAAGAACAAGAAAAAGAAAATCTACCAGAGAGGGAGGAAGCCGAAGGATCTTCAAACCTAGAAGAAGAAGAAGAACATATCGTCAAGAAAAGTAAGAAGAAAGTGAGATGGATGGAAGACAATGAGAATGAAGAAGAAGAACCCTTGATTCCTGTGAAGAAATTCAAGAAGAACAAGAGAGACAGACAGTGAACAATGAACTTTTTTTTGGAGTGTTTTGTTATGTTCATGGTGAATTATTTTGTAAAAAAAAAATGAGAATACACCAAAATGGAAAAAAAGTAAGTGTTTTTTGTGTTATTTTTGTTATTTTAGAGTATGGATGATACACGCACGCACGCACTCACTCTTACACACACAAAAAAAAAAACAACAAGGAATGGGGATTTTTTAAGTTTTACTTGATTTGGCAAAATTGATTTCTTTTCTAGAGATCTGGCTGGCCCTGAAAAGGGCCGTTGGGGTGTTTGTTTTGTTTGTTAAAACAAACTTATGGACTGGACATGATCAGCTTCAATTGTCGTAATCCTTTTCCACGACCCAGTCCAATTCCTCCTGCTGCTGCTGCTTTGGTGGTAGTAGTTGTAGTAGTGAATGGTGATGGTGATGGTAGTGGTGGTGGTGGTAGCATCTCACTAGTAGTGGTGATGGGTTTGGAATGTTTGGCCCGTGATGGTCTTTTCCGCTTCGGCTGAGTTAAAGAATATTCATATAACTTTCTCAAATACTTTAACTCGGATAAAATCTTTGGAGAAGACTCACCGTTTTATCTTCCTGACTCTCTTCTTGCGGTGCTTCACTCTTCTCCTATTCTTGTTGTTGTTGCTTTCTTCTCCTCTCCTCTTCTTGTTGAAGAAACACTTCTTCCGCTTATCTCTGACGTTGTAAAAATATTTCCAGTTGTTCTTGTTGCCTCTTTTTGAAATCGTCCATCACAGGCAGCAAAGAGGCTGGTACAGCAGCAGCAGCAGCAGTCGTTTCAGGCTCAAATTCTTGAGACAAGTTCATCTAAATTAAACTCTTCCGGCTGGAAGTTTAACACAGCAGCATTAGACGTTGCAGGCTCACCCCAATACATACTGGTCTTGGTAGTCTCCATTTAGGCTGTCCAAAAAGTAAAATCCCTACGAACGCTGTGATGCCTTTATACCCCAAATGACGTCACACCCCTACTCTCTTCCCATTGGAAGAAAAACCGACCCGCTTGTAACGCGCGCTTGGATTGGTAGTTCATTTCGATGCATTTCAATCCGATCGTAAGGTATATATACGACCGCTTGTCTCGTAGAGCTTCACCGGTTTTCTCCAAGACTACTCCTAAAGAAACAAAACAAAATGTGGACAAGTGTGGAATCATCCAGTATCATCTCGGGAATGCTGTTTAACCCAGCATTCCCTATGTATGTGAAGGCCTCATGGGCCATCACCAAGATTACAGAGACCGCTACATGGAAACGTCGGATTTATGTGGAGAGACAAAGCTGCCTGAAGAGGGTCTTGATGTACGGACCGGAAGTCCGTAGAAGTTTAAGGAAAAGAAAACCCTCCAGGAGATGTCAATGTTAAAGCAAAAAAAAAAAAAACCAACGGCCCTTTTCAGAGCCACCCATTTTTCAAGAAAAGATTAATTTTCCATTCTTGCCTACCATGTTAAAATTCCCGTACGACCCTGTAGTACCCCGAATGTTAAAATTCCCGTAGGACCCCGTAGTGCCCCCAATGTTAATTTCTCGTAGGACCCCGTAGTGCCAACCGCCATGTTAATTTCTCGTAGGACCCCGTAGTGCCACCCCCAATGTTAATTTCTCGTAGGACCCCGTAGTGCCACTCGCCATGTTAATTTCTCGTAGGACCCCGTAGTGCCACCCCCAATGTTAATTTCTCGTAGGACCCCGTAGTGCCACCCCCAATGTTAATTTCTCAGAGGACCCCGTAGTGCCACCAGGCCCTATTTACCCACCATCAACTACTCTTATTGTAAACCATACCATGGAAAAGTTGAAGCTTCATAAGTGAAATGGTATGAATCCTGTAAAATGCAAATTAGTAAAGTTTATAAACACTTTTACTAAAAATTTCCGTTGACAGGTTTATCTTAATTTTACCAAATAACTTGAAATACTATCCATTGATTCTTCCGTCCGCCCTCTTCCCATATGTAAGTAGCTTCTAAATCACGGTGAAAGAGAAAGATCCTTAAATCCTATTCCTTTGACCAACGTCATTAGGTTGGGTTTCAAGTGGAATTTGAAAGAAAAATTTTAAACAAGTATTATTGTATACTTTATATACTAAAATTTAAAAAAAAAAATCAGTGTGTTCTTAATATGTTTTATCCATGTGGGCCAAATGCGATTATTACTGAATCTTTTGGTGTTTTGAAAAGCTATTTCTAAATACTTTCGTTTGTTTTGTTTGGCTGTTTGGCTATGTCGGCGACTTCTAAAAAATATAAAAGTTGTTGTTCAATGAATGTGGTTTTGAAGTAATCGGAGTCTTCCTTTTGTGTTTCGATTGTGGTGAAATTCGAATTTCTTCTGAAAAGATTTCATAAAATCAATGTGTTAATTGCAGCTGAGATTTAATGAAAAGAAATGTTTGATCACCAAAAATTAGCTGACACATGCTCAAATTAAGCCTGCATGCTAAACACCACAAGACAGAATCCTAGCTACGTACCAGGAAAATACCAGATGTCAAGACAAAAGAGAGAGAGAGAGAGCACGTGGAGGCAGTTATTTGCGCATGTGGAGGGAGTCATTTGCGCCTTTACAACGCCCAACCCTGCGCATGATTTAGCAATAAATTCACGCAAAACTTTCGATATAAAGCACAAGCAGAAATCGTATGCAAAACAAGAAGCAGAGGCCAAACTCCATTTTCGTGTCTTAACGCGTATAGGGTTAAGCGTGTGTTGTCGTTTGAAAAAAAATCACGAAATATTTGTAGTTAATAATTCCAGTATTTATTGTAAAGTAATGAATGAATGAATTGTGTAAAGGGAAGACCGATTTAGAAAAGGAATGAACGGAAATGGATTGTGACAAGTCTCTGATATGCATATAAAATGGAGACGTGCATTCGATTTCAGTACGACTTCCCTATAAGCTTACTGTCGGACAGTGACTTAAAATAGCATGATTTAATTTACGTGTATGTGTTTGCGAGAGAGAGAGAGAGAGAGAGAGAGAGAGAGAGAGAGAGAGAGTTAATGGGCGCGACAGAAGTAGCACAACAATTGGAGATATCCACTATTTTCATGGTAATTTGCTGTAATTAATTCCTCCAGACTGCAATCATCAAGATGACCCAATGAATTTTATTATAAACAGGATCTGCGCATATTTATGAACTTCAAAAGCAATTTAGAACTAGTTCTCAATTTGTATGCTATGTAATTTGTTAAAATATCTTTGAATATACCTTTCTATTGTATCTTAAGGTAAGCAAAGGAAGTAACCTATGCTATTAACTATTGAGAATCACAGATTTTGGGTCAAACAGAGTTCTTCCCCTTGCGAAAAATGCAAACCAGATAAAAACAATTAGAATGCATGGTGCATACATTTCAGTAGAACAATCTATGAATATTAGCAAAATAGCACACCCTTGTGATTGAAATGAATAATTTGTAATTTATAACTGAAAAACTAGTATAACATATAAATAGTAGAGAAAATAACTGGCTATAAGATACAGCTTGTAAAACAAATGAATCATTCCAATCTTGAGACTTTATAATAATCTGTTGTGAGTGAATGAAGACCACGACAACGTTTGATTTGATGCATTTATGTTGGAGACAACGCGCAACTACAGGCTAGCATAAAACTATTTGCAATGTTATAATTAAGAATCAGAGCTACAATGGTTCATGAAGAAAATGAGAATGATCTTTGCTAGATTGGTTTTCTGCCATATGCTGCCTCAGCGAATTTGTGCGATCAAGAACAGCGCTATGTTCTTCTGTGTGTCTGTCCGCAAACATTTTTGCTTCCGGAGCATAACTCTCAAACCGCTCAAGATATTTCAAACAAGCAAGTTACGCAGAGGTGCTTTTTGATTCTTAGAATTTTCAGCATTCAATATTTGTTTATGCAACTATGGAAACAAAGTATAGCATAAGTAGTACATAATTTTAAGTAAGGGACCATAGGATACAAGCACAAGTAGCATAAACAATGAGCATACTGGACTATAGGAGTTAGAGATTTTAAATAAGCGGGTAACTGGGGGCAGGGGGTTACATCATCTATAGATGAGCTCCACATATTATTATTATTATTATTATTATTATTATTATTATTATTATTATTATTATTATTAAGATGGCCAGTAGTTCGGCATGGAACGTCGCCTTGTCACTGTCGCCAAATAGTGTACTAAAACATAAAAGTCGAAACACGTGTATATACCAACGATTTGACCGTTTTTCATGACTCTGATTGCATTCTTGACATAGTCAGATTTTGGTGACCTATCTCTGGTGCTTCTGATTCCGGCACTGCTACCTTACCATAACATCCATGATAATAATATCCGAAAATGGTAGTTCCAGCGCCACTAATAGGTAGTGGGCGTCACGATAATCGTGGTGGTTAGCATCGTGGTGGACTTTCTACTTGTAAATTTGGCCGTCTTGTCTTTTTTATAGTGTGAATGAGAAATTCCAAGAATGCTCATACGGAACAGATCTTTAATTGGGTGCAGTAAATTATATTAAGTGATCTGTTTACAATTTAAAATTGAAAGAGGATATTAGATTTAGATTAGGAAAATGAAAGTAGGAATCTTTTAGAATTTTTAAAATTTTTTTTTTATTGATTTACGGTTTGAAATCTGAGCGGTGCAAATTTCTCTATAATGAGGAGGAAACAAGAGCACTTCTTTTAAGGGCTCTCCGCTAAATGTAGGTTGATGACGAAGCAGTTTCAAATCTACATACATGTACACTTTATCACACAAGTTTAAAGACCACGATACGTTTCCATCAGTATTAAAGAAACGCTTTTGTATGGTCTAAAGACTATTTAATTGCAACGTATATTCGCAGTTCTATTCTAGTTGTTTGTGACAAGAGATGCTGTACTACGGAAGAAAGTTTTATAAACATATTTACTATACACAACAAGTTTTGCAGAACTCAGACCACTACTTCTTAATTCAGCAGAGTATCAGTCTCAAAGTAGTGTGTTTGTGTGTGTGTGTGTGTCCGTGAGGGGGAACATTAGATACAGGGATACATGTCAGTTCGCCCCATTGCAAATCGCCCTCGTCAAAAACGCCCCCACTTTTCATCAAATCGCTCCAATTTCAAAATCGCACCATGTCAAAAACGCCCCCACTTTTCACAACATCGCCCCCATTTCAAAATCGCATCATGTCAAAACGCCCCCACTTTTCACAAGATCGCCCCCATTTCAGACTCGCATCATGTACTCTTTTAATCATCGTTGTAATCATCGGTAATGCACCTGCCGATAATTAATACTTATATATCATTAATGATAATTAGAATGGATTGTTTTTTCCATTATAATTCATTGCTGAATTAAACCTTGATTGATTTTGTTCTTGCCTTTTTTAATTAGTTCATTAGAATTAGAATGTTTACCGAATTGAAATTTCGTTAACTGTTTTTTGCTTCCACCTTCAGGGTATTGGAAAAAAAGGCAATAATATTAAATATATATATATATATATATATATATATATATATATATATATATATATATATATATATATATATATATATATATATATATAAATCGGGAGTCGTGTCCTTTAGATGGTGCATAGATAGACCGGAAAACACCGAAATAACCGAGAGAGAGATGTTTTATTTTATTTTCGGCCGCATTTCATTGGCTGCGTACAGAATCATGCATGAAATATGACACTTTATAAGATTTAAAGGTGTTTTCCGGCAGCCTGTTTCGGCCGTGTTTCTCTGCAGCTTAGGAACAAACTGTTACGTGAATAAAACTTAAAAAAATATCATAATCATAAAAATATTGGCTGTTTACAGAATGCATGCATGCACTACGACACTTCATACAATTTCAAGGTGCTTTCTGTGAGTTATTATGTGTTTTCCGGCAGCCTTTTTCAGCCGTGTTTCTCTGCACCTTGTTACGGAATTATGTATCATCTTTTAAATTATAATATAGTTTCATTTGGTTTATGACCTTTGTATTATAATTTATATTTTTTCCAGTAGCCAACGCTATTATTATTGAATACATGTATATGTCATGCTAGAAATGTTGGTTAAACATGACTCACTACGTCACGTGAGTAGCGCGTGGTGAAATGTATCATTTTTTTGACCTAGTTCCTTAGTCGCAACAAGAGAAATAGTGAATTCTATAGAACAATTTAGGATTATTTAAGGAATTTCTACACTGTGAGTTATTTGTAATTCTTTCACTTTGTTTGTTTAAAATATTTTATATTTTGGGAAATTAAATTTGTATTTTAGAAATTGTGAAAGCTTGTTTGAGTCTTTCTTTCTTTTGTTACATATTCAACCACTAGTCATAACAACCTTTGTAACAACATTACGTGAATCAAACTTAAAAACGTTTGATAATCATGGAAACAATAAATGTTTTTAAAAATCATGTATGTAAGAGAAACGTTCATGAGATTTAAATGGGGTTTTTTTTCCGGATGCAATTATGCGTTTTCCGGCAGCATTTATCAGCCGGGCAGCGTTTTCCAGTATCTTTTTGCTCAGACCAAATAGAATCAAATACTCCATATCATAAAACAAGAACTGCAGGAGTTTCGTTTTGCTGATCTCGTTTGCAACATATTGATCCCACAAACTGAAGATCTTGGCCTGGTTCGTTCGGGTCTGTTGTCTCTGGTACCGAGATAAGTTGCCCTCGGACACGAGCTTTCGCTGAATTGGCAACAAGCTGGCTTATTCGTGTATCTTCTGGATCAGCTCGTAGAAAGGTGTTGACTGATCATTGGATTTCTTATTAAGACGACGGTGCCACCCCTCTACATCATTGTGGGTGCGCATAGGTTGGCCAAACACAATCCAGGTGGTGCTCTTGTAGATTTTGTTGTTGATCTACGTCTTGCTCATGTAGCGGACCAGCTTGAGTAGTGACTGATCATCAACACCGTATGTAAGCTTCTCGAAAGCTGGTTTAATGTGTGTTGCTGGCAAGAAGGACAGTGCCATAAGTTTTCTATAAAACTTAAACACCTCGTCACGTTTGAAGTAGGCAAACTGCAAAAGAATAACACAAGTTGTTGAACCAAAATGTAATATTTATCAAGGTGTTGTCTACACTAAATGCACTTATTACAAGGTATTATTTATCAAGGTGTTGTCTACACTAAATGCACCTATTACAAGGTATTATTTATCAAGGTGTTGTCTACACTAAAAGCACCTATTACAAGGTATTATTTATCAAGGTGTTGTCTACACTAAATGCACCTATTACAAGGTATTATTTATCAAGGTGTTGTCTACACTAAACGCACCTATTACAAGGTATTATTTATCATGGTGTTGTCTACGTATCTATTATCAGACAGTATTGATCATAGTGTTGTCTACTCGAATGCATCTATTACAAGATACAATTTATCATAGTGTTGTCTACACTATTATGCATTTACTACATGATATTATTTATCGTGGTGTTTTCTAGCTGTCAGGACTTTCATACGGATTTCAAGATATTAATTTATAATGTAATGAGAAAAGGTTACTTACAGCAAGCCCCTATTTCTGTATTCATCGCCAGACAGCTTGTGTGAAGTGGAAGTTACAACCACTTACTGCTACACCAGGAAGTGCATGTTGTAAACCTTTCCATATACCCTTCTCAAAGTCGGCAACAGCAACTTGTAGGGATGGACGATGTGGCATACTGATGACAACTGAATCCAGAACCTATGATAATAAAACATAATATAAAAAGTGAGAAGAAAAAAAAAACACAGTGCAAAGTAAATTATGAGCAAGTCAATAATTTGTTATCAGTGTCATGTGGAACAAGTACAAGTGAATACTTTACATTTAAGAATATAAATAATTATATACCATCTAAATATCTCGAATAATTATGATATATGTTATTGGGTCAGATAAGTTTTTGAACAAAGGAACAAAGAATTTTCATATCACTTAATAATATATGTTCAAATCTTTGAGTGCCAGTTTCACTGATAAGATTATAATAATCAAAATTTTGTTTTGAGAATGTATCACTAAAAAATAAAAATATCTTACTGCACGGTAATCAGCTGCTAGTCTACGGGACATCACGCAGAACATCAATGGAACTTGCTTGGTGTTGTCACTACTACCGATGAATGCATGGATGGAAAACATCTGGACAAATGGTTTGCGTACTACCTTAAAGGCTCCATCCAGATACCAAGTCGTTGCATTAGGCAGAACTTTCAACTGTTCGGCCATGTAAAATATCAAATGGCGGTGGCTGTCGACATGGACGTCTTTTATGATGAAGTCATAAGGGATGAAATTAACGGCCAATTTAAAAAGCAAAATTTATAAATAAGCAAATTGTACCAAAAACAACTCTTTATTCATGGGTAGTTGGGTTTCATTTCAATGAAAAATGTAAAAACTTTCGCCAATCAGTACAACTTTATCACGTATAGACAAGAATTAAATTAAAAAACAAAACCGTAATATAATGAGATTTACAAATTGAAATACCTGAAAGTCTAAGTTTTTGGGTTCTTCTGGTCTAAGCTGTATTCTAACGCGGTTAACAGTACGGACCAAGTGGCCTTGGTTTGGACGACAGCCCTCTGATAGTTGTGGGTTAGCATGTTGTACCAGTGCTGTCTCAACTATTGCTGATGCTGGGCGATGAACATTAGCCTTGGCCTCTCCTTTAACCTGTAATAAAAGACATTATCAATATATTGTCAAGTTACAGCAAAAGTGTCTTATTTAGGTATTTATATTTGTAGTCGAGCATTACCGCGTGAAAAATACATTTGTCAATTAACTGCATAATCTCTTAATTGTAACGATATGTGAACAAACCTGAGCTGAGATTTAATTCAACGGTAACATTTGTTTTAATATTCATTTAAAATATAAAATAAAGTTTCAGACAACAACCATGTCAAAATGTGATTTCCCATTCAGGTATTTCTAAATAAAGCATTAAATAAAATGCATCCGTAATCCCTGATCAGAATTTGACTACTGAATACACCAATTCTATACTACATAATTATTTTAATTGATAATCATTACACTTCAGTTTCCACATACCTTAACATTATACGTGTATCCATGACTGTCCACCAATTTTCTTTTGCCTTTCTGTGTACCGGGTTCAACAATGGTGAAGGTAAGAACGTCGTTGGCTGGTTCAGTCTCGTGTATACAGTCATCAACAATGGAGCTGCATACAAAATATTGCATTAAAAATGTTATAGAATGAAAAGAAGCTATTTATAGTGTTGTACATAAAAAATTGGTGAAGTATTGCACACAAATCTGTTAAATTCATGAGTAGTACAAATATTAATTTATATTATCTATATTCAATTATCCATTTACATTGATTGGTCAAATTTTGTTCAACAAATTCATATGTTAAAAACTGCACATTAAGTGTCGCTTAGAGTACTTACTGTATCATTTGATTTTCTTTTCAATTAATTATTCTTTAATAATAGGTAAATAGCAAATCTCTTATATAATGTAATATTTTGTATGTTGTACCTACTCTTCACAGCGTACTGTTGGGTCATCGAAAGACACACTTATGTTGAAAGAGCTCGTATTAACTGCATGATGGTCAGAATCTGAATGGGACTGGTCTGTATCTGGTGACTGGTTTGAGTGGTCTGATTCTGATGCTGGGTCTGGATGTAGACTCTGGTTTGGTGTGCTGGAGTAGGACTGGTTTATATCTGGTGCCGCAAGTGACTGTGTTGAGTTGTTGTTTGTGTCTGACTGGTCTGCGTCCTGTGTCTGGGTATGGGGTTACTGGTCTGGGTCTGAGTACTCTGTATACTGGAATGACAACCTGGTACTTTCTGTGGTGGGTCTGGGCATACAGCTGGTGCAAAACCAGGTCAAGGTCTCACTACCTTTGACCGCACGCTTATACATATCTCTAGAGATATTTGTGTTGCATGTGCAGTGTTGCCAGTTTTCACAACCATCACACTGGACAGCTTCTTGCCTTGGTCTAACAGTCTTCTTACACTCTATACAGTCACTAGCCATTGTGTTTATGAGATAACAGAGTGAAACGAGGTTATATATTGTCATTTTCGGCTTGTCCAAGCTTTTGATTTCAAAACAAGTTTGCACCAATAAATTCTCAATTGGCTTCAAAGGCTTGTAGCTCGTTCTTTCCGTTGCAAGCTTTATTGATGCTTTGTCTTTTTGTGCACAAAAATAATTATTACACAAATAAAGATTTAATTCAAAGCAATGAATGTAATTAAGCCACATCAAAGTTTATGTTTCTATTCTTTGCAGTCTGTGTACAACATTTTGTTTCAACAAAAGTGAACAGATGTATGTTGTTTTCTTTTTTATCTAGATTTAAAAACAAAACAAAACATTGGATCAAAGAGATTCTTGCGCGAATTCATACATCGAATACGATAATTAGCTGTAGATCACATGTGCGCCTGCGGAGAGTGGTCAGCTATCACACCTAAATCGATTTCTATCAAAATATCCCCCAAACCCCAGCTTTACATACACACATTCATTCAGTTCAATTAAATAGGTGTAACTAATCAAGTGCGTACACGATCGTTTTGATTCATGTAACTTTTATCCTGTCGTATGCTAAAAGAATATAACTTCAATATTTTGTATTAATATTGAATCTAGTTACACTAACCAAATAAATATGTAAATAAAGAAACAACAAGTATTTGTTTAATATTATATATTCATTTTTTATACACAAAATATATTTTTAATCACTACATTAGCTTGTTCCCCTGGTGAAATCTTCGCATATTACCAAGGCCGCTTATGTTTCTGAGGTTCTAATAAAATGCAGAGAATGAAGCACATGGGACGTTATTGACTGGAATGGGTGCGATTTGGTGCAAAGTGGGGTCGTTTTTGATTGGAGACGATTTTGCAATGGGGGCGATTTGGTGAAAAGTGGGGGCGTTTTTGATTGGAGACGATTGTGCAATGTGGGCGATTTGGTGAAAAGTGGGGGCGTTTTTGTCAGGGGCGATTTGCCAGTGGGGCGTTTTGACCTGTACCCAGATACAGCACTCAAGTCTTCGAGTCGGATCATTGACTTGTGATCTCATCGTGGAATTTTCCTTATTTAATTTTTCGAGACTTTATTAGTTCTTCCAACGTTTATATAGATCTTTCCTATATAATTACACGATTTCAAATTTTTTTTTCTTCCGCAATGCCAAAATTATCATGTACCTATTCGGTATGAGACTTTTGATTAAGGAAGCATTTACCGGTATCCGGCTTCAACGACATTTATCTATCAAACGTGCCGCGTAGCACACCATTTTTATTGTTCAAAAGATTTTCGTATATGTATTGTGTACTGTGTCATCTGGTGCACAAAATAATTTTATTTCCTCAAATGTTAACATTAATGTCTAGGGAGAATCAGTTAGTGGTTTCAGCAACAAATACTTCAATGAATTATAAAGCATCTTTGGTTGAAAGGTAAATGTTTTATGTTGGTAAGACTCAATGAATGCAGAGAAGATGTACACAACAGACTTGTTGACATTTCTATTTCTTTGTACGTCTTGAATTAAACATGCAACTAAAACGTTAAATATTTAACTGATCTTACTCTTAATTCAATCAATGTTTTATAATTCGCCCAAGCACTGAAAAACTTAATGTAAATAATATAGTGTCACTCATTGAAAACAAGAAATCTATTTTTATAGGTTACTGCATTTATATGGGACAATGAACAAGTTTTTCTGAGTTACATTGCACGACGTTAGGAGTAGTATAGATCAGAAAAAGGAGTTCATATTTTTCCATTCAAATGTAATAACTTTTTTTTATTATATACTCATTTTATACAAACTCAAGACCGGAGACTAGGTTCTAAATGGTATATTTTGTGATTATCTACACAGAGTGCTTGTATATTAAATCTCTCTCTCTCTCTCTCTCTCTCTCTCTCTCTCTCTCTCTCTCTCTCTCTCTCTCTCTCTCTCTCTCTCTCTCTCTCCAAGCAACCAGCAGATCTACAATATCATACTCATGTAAACAGTATTATCTAATTCTGAAGTTTTCTGAACATCACGAACCATAGGCGTCCCAATGGTTAAACTTGAGTTTGGACAACCTTCCGCAAAACATATATAAAAACATCTCTATTTCAGAAAGTAATTTTAAAATAAATAAATAAATATATAAATAAAAAACAGATGACCAAGTGTACAGCTCCGATGATAGATGACCAAGTGCACAGCCCTGATGATGGATGACCAAGTGCACAGACCTGATGATAGATGACCAAGTGCACAGCCCCGATGATAGATGACCAGGTGAACAGCCCTGATGATAGATGACCAAGTGCACATCCCCGATGATAGATGACCAAGTGCACAATCCCGATGATCGATGGTCAGATGCACAGTCCCTACGATATATGACCAGATGCACAGCCCGATGATAGATGACCAGATGTACAGCCCTGATGATAGATGACCAGATGCACAGAGAAAAATCTCTTACAGTACGTACAGCATATCATACTTTAAGGTGATGCTGGGAATAGCTGCGGGTTTTTCGGTTAAAAACGGTTAGAAGAAAAAAGAATCACCGGAAGTTAAATGAACACAAGCACATGCGTCTTGAACTGATTGATCAGGAATGTCAACATTAAAGTCTAATGCTCCAAAGCAAAACTATTTCCTCAACCTAAATTTTGATTGGCTAGTAATGAGATCATATAAATTATTATCGATTAATTAAGTCTTGTGCTTCCTAAGCTCGAGTTTGATTGGATCATTGTGACCTTATAGTTGCCACATGTAAGCGCAATGTGTTGACATCATAATACATTAATAAATACCTGGAGTAATTATTAAATGAAGTTCATGTCGATTGGTCTTAATTAGAGTAAATTATGAAGTGAAGTCAATTCTGATTAGCCTTTAAGGACATCCATAATTAACAACAGTTTGATACAGCTAAGGTCATGCATATAACAGTGACCCTTATAAGTCTGACCAATACCAAACGAGTTTGGTAACTAGATTAAGTTGATGATATCATCCCTAGATTACCTGGATGTCTGATAGACTTGTGTAGGTAAGTTATGTCCTCCAGATATGAGTCACATATCTAATTACTACCCAGCCATACTACTTAAGAATATGGATAAAGTAGGATAATAATGCACATGAATAATAACAATTATCAATATATACGTGTAACTGTGTAGTAAACACAGATAATTACATAAGAATAAAAATGTTGTGTATAAACCACAATGAATACAATTTATTTTCCTACCCAAGACTGAATAATAAAAAAGAACACACTACTAGAAACAAAGTAGTTTAATATCTGCTAAATTCCAACGTGAATACACAACCGTAGTCAGTGGCGTCAGTAGGGTTGGCGTCACCCAGTGCGGTAAACTCATGGTGTCACCTTCTCCAGACTTCCCCCATGGACCTCCTCCGAGTCCTCCTGTACCAGACCATACAGAATCGCCTATAGTAATGTTTGTAAAGTTAAGTCCTAAAGTTACAAAGGACATAAGAAGAAAAGAATAAAATTTGAGGTAACAGCGTTTAAGAACTGCAACAAAATTGTTATTTTTTATTTTAACATTAAACATTAAACATTAAACTTTACAGTTAAAACTTTCCTTTCCTGGTCTTCAAAGCTGCAAACTTGTCAATCACTTCATCAAAATCAACATCCTTCACCATATCACTTTCAATTGATAATATCGCAAGATCAGAAAGCCTTGACTGTCCCGTGGAAGATCGCAAATAGTTCTTTATAAGTTTCAGTTTTGAAAAGCTCCTCTCACATGAAGCCACAGACACACAGATCGTGAGAAATAATTGTAGGCTTAGTGAGAGGATTGGGAGAAATTCTAGGAAGTCCCATTCAGCTATGAATTTCAAAACGTCAAATACTGACCAGTCTTTGGTTTCGTCAAGATCAATATCTGCTGCTTTCAGGTGCCTTCTCAGCCTTGATATTTCAAGTAAAAGCTCACCTTCGGATAGAAAGTGGTCAATTTTGGAATGGACACCAGTAACTCTTCTTCATAGGCCGATAGCAGACTCTTGGCTTGAACAGCCTCAAACATATCTGCTACTTCCTTGATGGCTCTTGATCTGATCTGCAATTCAGAATGAAAACGATCAATACACTCATGCATCGCCCTCTTGTTTTCTTCTTGCAGAGTGAGTCCAGCGTCACTTGATTGCTCCCCTGCCATTCTCTTCTTGAATCTTAATCTTCTCTCTACTGAAATTCCATATTGGTCTGATTTTAAAAGTGCCTGTTCAATTGCATGATCCACTATGTGACTGCGCTTCTCGTGCAGAAAAAGTCTTAGCGCCTCTACCTTGGTAACCACTTTGTCAAGAGTTAAGCCCTTAGTCTGCAGGTACTGCTGTGTAAGATTAACTTCCTCAAGTATATCAGTCCAAAAGTAAAGGTAGCAGAGAAACGTGAAATCACAGGCAGCAGGCAAAATACCTTGTGCTGTAACTTTTGTGTCCAATTTTTCATGAGGATCACATAGAGCTGCAATCACCGCCACACATTCATCAAACTTATCTTTCACTGGTTTAACTGCAGCATGATGAGCACTCCAGCGTGTTGTTGATAGCCTTTTCACTGACATTCCAGTGTGTTCAATTAAAACATCCCATCGATGAGTGGAAGTAGCAAAGAAGGAAAACATTCTCTCAAGAGTACCAAAAAATGTTACACATGATGCATTTTCAGCAAAAGAATGTTGACCACACAAGTTAAGCGAATGGTCCACACATCCATTAAAAATAGGTTTCTTGTTCTTTCTTTTCAGAAAGGCTTGTACACCTCCATGGATTCCAGACATTGTGGCAGCATTATCGTAACCTTGAACTCGGCACATCATTATGTCAAGTCCATCACTTTCAAGATTTTTAAGAATGTCAGAACTGAGGTCATCAGCTTTTTTCCCCTTTAAAGAGAAAATCCTAGAAACACTTCTCTCACTTCAACTTTCCCATTGTGGATTTTCACATATCTGATAACCTCAGACATCTGGTCAGTGTGTGATATGTCAGGTGTGCTGTCGAACATGATTCCATAATACCTCGCAGACTTTATATCCATGACAAGCATCTCCTTCACATGATTTGCCAGGACATTTATAAACTCATTCTGAGTTTCTGGTGAAAGATAAGATACAGATGCTTTAAGTGTACACGTGCTCTGCTTTAATCTCATTAGGTGCTCTTTCAGCACTGGATCATATTTAGAAAGCATCTCAACCATCTCAAGAAAGTTCCCTTTATTCAATGAAGATTCATCTTCCTTGTGGCCACGGAATGCCAGATTCTGCTTGGCAAGAAACAATGTGATATCAAGCAACCTGTGCAAGATGTCCCTCCACTTTTTCTTCTCATTGTCCATCAAAGCAATACTTTCGGCATCAATTGTTTTGTGCAGCCTAAGTCCTGCTGCCAATGTTTTCCATTTTTCAAGGCAACATAGGTGCTCTTCAGATGTATCGTGATTATGTACTTTTGGGCTCAGTTTCCACCACTTCTGAAACCCAGTCACAAACTTGGATGTTGTATCTGTAGCATTAACAGCAAAGAGTCGGCAGCAAAAGCAGTATAATTTCTCGCTGACGAGTGAGTAAACCATCCATGACCGCAGTATTTTCTCGCCATTTGGCATCATCTTGTAGAACCACTCTTTTGATAGCTGGCGCACATCTCCTTTTGCTTTTGCATCTTGCCTTGTCACAACACTGAAAGGCCCATCTTTGTTCTGAAAAGAAGCACTTCCTCTTTTGATGATTTCAACCCGAAAATGATCTGGAACTGGTATATTCCAGAAAGAAGCATCACATAAAATGTTCCAATTTTTCTCCTTAACTTCACTCACCATCACATTTACAGTATCATGGCTAGAGTCACTTTCAGTATCCACTTCTGCTTCAAATTCGTCCACTTCCACTCCTTATTTTTCTGTGTCAATTTCTTCCATTTCTTCCACTATTTGCTCTTGTGCAGAATGCATGCTGCTAGCATCAGAGGAATCAGCTTTATCAATTGTAGACTGAGGAGCAGCGTCTTTTGATGAACCCTGGCCATCATTTGGTCTCTTGACATATCGAAGCATAGATCCAGGTAGTGTTTTGAGTGAGTCACTTCTTTTCTTTTTTGCTTTTCTTTGCTGGCATCCACTTGGCTCTTTGATTTATGCACTCCATGTGGCATGATAGACTATTCTTGAACAATAAAAAAATATAATAATATATTTGTAAATTACTGAAATGTAAATTATTTGAATGCTAACAACACAATTTATTTGAAAATCTTTCTAGTTTCTACAAAGATTTACAATTTGTTCTCGGTTTCTTCCCCGACTGATAAGCTGATAACGCAGAATAAATCCATGCTGCTCTTATTTTGATCGCCATAGAAAGTCATTATGTCACATATAGTAATAGAAATGGCAGGATAGAAGCTTTATTTTATTTATTTAGTATTTGTTGTGGCAACACTGGCTTTATTATGACTAGTTACGTCATCTAGAGAGTATATGATTATCTTAATAAAAAACAACAGTATTACTAACTGATTAGTAACAACATACATACACTAGTGGGTAGCCCATCCTTCGGACGGATTTTTGTAGGGCAGCAACAGCAGCAGCAATGTACTGATTGAAGGGTTACAGACAGATAGACAGACGTGTGCGTGTCGTCATTATTATAGTAGTACTGTAGTAATACTTACTATTATAATTGAGCGGAAGCCTTTGGTGATTTTTCTCCTTTAAATTCTTGTCCTGTCCTAATTTACTTTAAAATAAGTTATTGATAATAGGTTCACAATAATTATTTTCAAATAAAAAAAACACCAGCGACAACGTAAACAACATCTGTAATTTCCTGGACCCACGTGACTCCAAGGGTCATTAATGGGCGCGTTTGCAAATAACACCAGTTTTTGCTCCTAGCAGCTCTGAATCTGAATCTTATGCAAATAAACACCAGACGCTCTGGTGGCACCCTGCTCTTGCATTTAACTACGATCGGTTATGAAACCGACTCGAGCGAGCTCTGTCTGCTCTGCTGTGTCGAATTTGCATTTTTCCATTTTGGTGTCACCCCCCTGTGATTGTGTCACCCGGTGCGGCCCGCACCCCCCGCACCCCCTAGTGACGCCACTGACCGTAGTTAAATTAGCCACAAACGATATTATAACATATTCATGCGCACATAACACCGCACAGGCACGTTGAACTTGATAGAGTAGTGCTCGCTGAAGTCATTCGTTTGAAAGAAGAGGCATCTTGGTCCACTGAAAATTAAAATTTAAAGTCATGTTGTGAATGACTACATCTTGGAATAACTTTACCATTTGATCTGCAATGTAAGGATTTGGTTGTTCTGCTGTTACAACGAAATTCTGATATTCTTGTGATGGATCGGAGTCATCACCTGAGGCTATCCCACACGATGTACATGTAGCTGGAGGGTCAGGCCTTGACCACAAGCTGCATGTCTGCTTTTGTTCTGACATGAATTGTTTGGAGTCATAAGCTGGTAAAGTAAGAAATTCTTTTAATTGAAATTTCAAGGAGAAGGAATCTGGAATAATTTGATTCATTTTTGGTAGGGAAGATTAAATTTGTTTCGTTTTGGAGAGCAGAAAATTCTCGACCAGATAGGGATTTCTGTTGGAAATGTAGTCTAGATGGCAGTAGAACTTCACGTGAGGATCTATATCTGGAATCCATATAACTCTGATTACCAGGAGTAACTAAGAAAGCACATGTTAAGGATATTCTGGAAGCAGAAAGGTAAGTACAACTTTTTGCCTTTGTTATTTTATGTTATAGATGCCATATTTTTATAGGTACCCCAGCAATATATAGTGTTGTCATAGTAGTCTTCCTCACCGAATGGTTGGTGATTCTCCCTTGGATTGCTGCTTGGTCTGCAGCCAGCTTCATCAGAGATCCCAGTTGATTAACTCCAGTTGGTTTACTGTATTACCTGCAATTTAAAAAAATTTCCGAGGTTAAAGCTACTTCATTAGAGTTTTTGCAGAATAAAATTTCAAGTCTACAGGTTTGTTTAATTTGTAACTCATTTTAAAAAAAAAATATCTTTGCCTTCTGATATATTTAACAATAATTGATCCATTCGATTTCGGGATTTTTTTGTTGTGTTTTTTTTTTTTTTCTTTTTTTTTTTCTTTTTCTTGTTTTTTATTTTCCTGGGTAAATTTGTTTTACGATTTATTTCTTTATTTTGCAACACAATATCTCTTGATTTATTGTCTGAAACTTCATTATTTCTTTCATTCATTCATTTATTAAATTGTCTGAAATTTATTTAGGACCTTGTTTCTTTGTTTATTTATTTCTTTATTTGAAATAAGGCTATTAATCAAATCCGTAGAAATATAATTAGCATATCTGGGAAGTTTCTGTCAGTGTTTTTGAATTTCGGTCAAAAAAAGGAGGCTGTCGTCATCAATCATTTCTGAGTATCTCCGTTTGAAATATTGCAGGTAGAGATAAACTGGGTCTCTCACGTGCTGTTTATGGAGTAAAAATGCGAGGTATTGTGGACCTGTAGTCATCCCGCCCAGTGTCGTTAAACATTTTGCTATCCCCCTCAGCGCACTGAAGATAAACTTTACTTTTCTTTGTTCGTCTCGACCTCTGAATCCAAACATTTGTTTCCAAAAAAGTCAAACAAGAAAAACTGCAAAGCAGCTGGGATGCGAGAGCCCATTTCACCAATGGTAAATAAGGACTCTTCGTCATCTCTGCTTATCGGCTCTAAAGCTCATGCTTTTCTCCCAAACCTGCCTCCTTCTTTTGCATTTTGTTTTTCGTATTTAGCGCTTAGGCGGTCATGTAAAATGGACGGTCTCTGAGAAGAACGGGAAAGCCCCTGGCCTTACGATATGCTAATTGTTTTAGACTCTAAAGAGCACGGCTCATAGTCTGAACCATCAGATTTACGAATGGTTAGTAACATTTCTGATAAATAAGTGTTTAAATGATCAGGGATGATATTTTCAATACAGTGAGTCTCACGTATCGTAGAACATTGCGAATATCACGTTCAGTCGAATGCTTCGTTGAAAGTTTTTTTTTCTTTCTTTTGATTCAATGAAATGATTCAATGAAATTATTCACATTGTCAACTTTATCATACATACTTTCAAATGGCTAAAGCAGCTGGTTTGGTTGATCCACCTGTAGCGTACTAACGGAGGGGGGGGGGGGGGGGACGGGGCGGTTGCCCCGGGCGGCAGAGGTCTTGGGGCGCCAAAACAGCTGATAAAAATTCGGGCCTCGTATTCTGGCCCTTTGGGCCATTATCGTCGCCCCGGGCGCCATATACCCTTAGTACGCCACTGGTTGATCCTCAGACAAATCTAATGAATCAAAACAGCGTACATCTGATACCTGAGCGTCTATTGTTCTTTTTACAATAAAAAGTAGTTCCCAACACTCAATACTTTATTTTTAGATGTATTTAGATATTTATCAGTATGAAGCAGTGCAGTATGGATAAATACTGCACAATTCCGAAAATATACAGGTAATGGAGGAAACAAATGAGCAGATAATTATATATGATTTGAGTTAGGTACAAATTCTCATTGTATAACGTGATTTTGTAATAATAATATGCCATGAATTTGCGCGTGATAATACAAGTAGTTATATCGATGCATTTTTAAGGCTGTATTTTACTTTTTGACATACACTTGTTACGTCTGATCTGGAACACCCTTTTAAGTCATATTTTCCGTATATGGTGGCAGCTCCAGTGGTAGATCCAGGTAGATGGTGGTATATCCAGTTTTTGCGCCAATCACCATTCTTTGGGGACCAAGATGAACAGAAGAAAAAGACACACACACACCCTCCCAAGAGGTCGGATAATGTAGAAAATGAACAAGCACAAATCTCTTTTTTCAGGAGAAGAGTAACATACGTTGAAAATACTGTTCTATATCGGCAAAGAAAAAGGACAGGACCAGCAACAGATTACGAAGAAGACTTAAATTGATTTACTCATAGTCAGCAAAGTTTCTCTGAAAATAGTTGACAATTCCAAGACAATTTAAAATAGTGTTGACAGGAATAAGGATGCGATTCCTCGTTAAAACTGGTCTCTCAACACAAATTCATCTTGATGGGTGGAAGTAGGATCTATTTGTTCGTATGCTATAGACTCATCTTTTTTTTTCTTTAACATAATAAGATCCTCCTGGATTCTTGATATTGTACTAAGTGATACAAGTATTATGCCACGATTCTGAGTGATCTTTAAATTAACTTGATTACCAAATCTGTCTATGGATTTGATATATATTTTAAGATTACTATCTCTATGCATACCTATCACATATGTTCTTGCAAAGTCTGAGCCAACTTTGTAAGCATGATATTTCAGTAGTCTCGCAAATGTAACTTTATGTAGTTTTATAGTTCTGTAGTATCAACACTTACTATATTTTAATCTTTCAAATTTCTTTACAGAATCATCAATTCTTGTTTGAAATTGCGAATCTACCGTCCAGAATTCATCATATTCATATTTAAGAAAACGGATAAGTCACAGATGGAAAAAGAATTGAAATTCACCTCAGGTGCCACTTACAATTTATCGAAGACAGAAATAGATCCATTTATCTTGGAACAATATCTGAAATTGAAGAGTACAGACATGAATCGAACATAGCAATAGCAAATGCAACATGCAAAGAGATAACCGGTAAAACCTTGACTAAAAATAGTTGAAAAACATGGAAAATAAACGAGTCAAAAAGACTTATGAAATATTTGCCAATGCCAGAGCTGCGAAAATCTCCAAATCATTTTCAGATCCTATACTTTACACTGTGACATCGTTGATCATCAAACTTATTCTAATCGACGACTTGTACATTTTACAAAATGAATTGACAGATGACTACATGACACCCAATGTAATTAGATATTTCATCGGAATTTTGTCATTTAAGATAGGGATGCCTTTATCCGCGTTAAGTACTAGTTTGATAACGTTTCAGCATGTAGATTTCAACAAGACAACATTTAGCAATGAGGAAATAACAGATTTTGAAAACATGATTGACAATTAAAAATATGTACTGCTTCCTTTGTTGTTGATACATTTTCGCCTTTAACTACACTCGTTACAATAGTTGCATTTACAGAAGAAGATGTTTACTATTCAGTGGGTTTGCTAAGGGTGACTCAACTTTTTGTTGTGATTTTCAATCGCTTCAATCTAAACATATATCTCGTATTTGTCCAGTGAAAACATTTTCTATGCTGTTCAGGGTCAGAGAGATCGAATAATATAATCACATTCAGGCTTTGTTTAGCCATCTACGGTAGAAGTCAATTGCGGGGACACGCATTATCTTCAATGTCGTGTCAGGTGAATTATTGTTTAATTTTCATCACTGTGGTATCTTGTTTCATGTATTTTTTCATGTATTCTGTTTACGTTTTCCATATACCAAATTGTTTTATGGTCCTTTCTATTTTCATCTCTCCACTTTTTCATGTACTCTTTTGGACAAGGCTTGCAAAACGTAGACGTTTTGTTGAACTCTTGTTATGTCTTTCTCTTCTCGACATGTAGTGCATGTTTCGGAATCCATTATTATCAATATATATATATATATATATATATATATATATATATATATATATATATATATATATATATATATATATATATAGTTATGTATGATGTTTGTATAATATTATAAATATTTTAGGAAATTTTAAATGTTTCTTGAGCTTAATATTTGCTTAAACCTTAATGTCCTTGAATTAGGTTGTTTACTTGTATTTGAGTTCGAGGACGGTTTTTGTAACAAGTTATTTATTCCATTTGAGGTCAAGGTTGATTTTGTTTACAGATAAAATCAGAATTTCCTTTAGAGTTATGTGTCAAAAGTCACATACACCATATAATATTCTAGAACATTCTGTTATGTGACCTATCTATATACATACCATGTTTAGTGGACAGTTTTTCAGTTTCGACCTTAACATCAGTCTTTAAAGAGCCAATACAGTTGTGAAAAATTATTCCAAATTCAGAGAGAGGAATTATTTAAAATATTCATTGGGTTATAAAAGTGCTCACAGACTTTTGGATTTTGGGTTCTGAACTGATGATTTTGGGATTTATGTGAACTTATTCAAAGATATTCTGGAGTACTTCATTTTGGCACATCAGCACATTAAAGGCTAATGGCACATCAGGACATTAAAGACTATTGGCACATCAACACATTCAAGGATACAGTCATTTATTCAGAACATTCTATACTTAGGACTTGTCATTAGGCACTTAGGATTATTGGATTATTTGGATTGTAATTCACGTTAATGTAAGTGTCTTTTGAATTTTCACTTTAATTGTCTAGAAATAAATTGCTTGCTGATTTTTACTTGATTTGTTGGTTTCACGTTCTTTCTGTTACATTTTTCTTAGACCATAGAGTCGTAATATATATATATATATATATATATATATATATATATATATATATATATATATAGATATATATATATATTACTTCACATTGTAACATTGTAAAGTCATCTTGCAATTACCCTTGTGTATATCTTGAACTAGAACTTATGTAACTTCCAAACTTCCTGTCAATTAAATGGTAGGTGAGCAAGACAAAAAGCAAGATGAAATCAAAGTTAGCAAGCAACCCATCAAAAGTAAGTGCACAAAGAACAAAATATCTACGTAGGGTTTTACGTAGTAGACAACATGGAAAAAAGTTAACAGGCATTTAAATGAGCAAAAGCGTGCAATAACACAGCAGGAAAGAAATATAACGAACTCAAACAACACAATCTATTATTTAATAGGTGTTGGAGTAGCTGTTTTCGGACTCTTGTTCATCTGGTAAAAAATAGTCGCTTCTTCACAGAGTGTTCAACACAAGAAGTTGAAAACAATAATGAACAATCAACCTAAGTAAAACAGTCACGTTGTACAACCCAGTACCTAGACACGATTTAAGTCTGTACTCCAGATGGCTAACGTTTTCGCTAGATAAATCGCACAATGTCGAGCGAAACACAATTTACCACGCAGCACTTAATATGTTCTCACAGTTCCATACAACAGGCTTTTAAAGAAGCTATTGAAGTTTACAATTGGACCACCGCTAACAATGGACATTGAAGATATTGTAAAGCTAAATATCCCATTTTCACTCAGTACATAATTGACTACCTGACAGAACACGAACGTTTACATTCACCCCTGACAAAATTGTTATCACCGCATAATCGAGTTTAAAATCAAACATACATTGTTAATAGACTCTAATTCTCTTCTCCAGTTGGCTGAATTTTTCGATGCATAAATAACAACATGTCGAGAGAAACAAAACCAACCAACATCAACACAATTGACCACACCATATTAAGCTCTGCTCTTTCTATTGCATGTAGCATACTTTTAAAAGAGCTATTGACGTGTACAACAGGTTCTCCATCAGCAATGGATATTGGAGATATTTTCATGCTGATCATTCACGTTTTTTTGTGTGTGTGCAGAATTCACAATAGACTACCTAATAGCCATCGAGCTTACACCAGACAAAAATTGTTAAACAATTGATGGAGTAGCCTTAGTTAAATTGCTTATGAGATTAGTGAAAGTAATGAGAAAAGATTCAAAATGGTACACCAAGCTTTAAAATGGATACAGGAAGTTATTGAAACAGTTTCAGCAGGTGCGGGTATTTCAACAGCTGGATTGTGTTTATCTGGAATAGCTACTGGTTCGGCTCTTCCATTAACCTTCACAGGATTTAGCACACCAATCATTCGAATTGTTTCAAAGGCTTTGAATGAAAAATTGATTCGCAATCAAATTTTGAAACAATGAAATTGTAACATCAGCCATTGTACAAAGAAAACAAACGTAATGTCATTAAGCATAGAGGACTCTAAGCCATTATCAATAAATATACATGAGCTAGAGAATATAGAATCCTTCGCCTACCTAGAAGCATAGTAACACATAACGAAGGTAAAGATCAAAACAGGAAAACAATGATCAGTAATGCAAGAAGTGCATTTATCACATAGTTGGTACACTTTACATAAAGTGTTTGCGGCTTATTATTTGTTATATGCCAGCACGTCAACCTACCACTTTCTGTGAATCTGATTCGTCCAAATAAGCCCATAAAATTCTTGCGTAGTATTCTCTAGTATTCTCATTATTATTTGGTTGCGACCGTGGGAATTTTCCTTGCCCAGCCTTCTGGAACCAGTTTCTTTTACTATTACTATTACCAATATGACGGCCGTCTTTCCAACTGGTAGCCGAATGGACATTGGGAAAAAAACGGGCGACTATCACAAAAACGTACAGTAGTGGTTACATATATCGGAAAATGTCCCCTTTACTCCACAAAGAATTCTCTGACTGCCAAACTAAAACTAGAACCTGAGTAAACCCGTTGGACGTTCGCCTTGTTCAACCGAAAATGTGTAAGACACGAAAATATCCATCCTGTCTAACACGAACATACTGAGTCTATGCAGATAAACACCCGGAAGACTGTTGTAATGCAGACAGCCCTACCCCCCCCCCCGCCCTTACGTTGCTGTTACCACGCGGTATGGATCTTGCACCCCACCCACAAGGCAAGAATGGTCTAAATGTCAACCTATAGGAGTAAATAAACTCACCTCTCTTATGAAAAGAATGGCGACAAATGCTGGTCTCCCAGCTGACAGAAAGTTATTCAACCACATCATTCTTCCAAATCAAATAATGTAAATATCCGGTCACAAAAACATTAAATATGGAATCACTATACTCAACAATACCACTAGTCTAGATTTAGTACAATTTCTAAATCTAGTAATCATCCCTTCACATGAATATCCAACAACTGGAATGCTACTTTTTTATGCCTCATCCAATACTGCATCTGTGGTACATGTCCATGGTGGAATCGACACACTTTTCGGTGCAAACATTGAAAACAGTCTCATTGAAATCTATGTATATGGCGCGTCAACTATTCCAGCTGACCTGACCCGAGTGACATCACACAGGAATTTCCATCAGAGATCCAGTGTTGAAAAATTATGTTGTCCGTGTCAAATGTTCTATTGATTTGGAAGGACAGTTGCTCTTTGAAATATAATTTGTAAAAAACAATTCTACTTTTAAATGTTAGTGGTTATTGAACTGTGCATTATAGATTCAACTCGCGTACTATTTTTCACGCGAAAGAATTGAGCGGTGTAGCGACTGAGTGATAATTAAATGAAATGTCGAAATTCATTTCTTCTTCTTTCTATTTAGACTCTTTCCACTAAAATAAAAACTATGTAATAAACCGAATCTCAAATGGGTAACGATTTAATATTAAATTTATGAAACTCGTTTGCCAGCTTTTGCTCGTCAAGGCTCGCAAAAACTGGAAATTATTCAACTCTTATCATAAATTCAATATTAAGTCATTACCCTTTTGAGATCCTCTATTTATCACATAGTTGGTATACTTTACATATAGTGCGTGCAGTTTAATATTTTTCATATGTCAACATGTTAACATATCACTTTATGTGAACTTGATTGGTCCAAATAAACCCATGAAATTATTGTGCAGTATTTTCTTTACTTATTGGCTGCGACTGAGTAAATTTCCCCCTTACCCCGCCTTCTGGAACTTTTGTTTTACTATTACTGTCAACAATTTTGCGGCCATTTTTTAAATCGATTGCCCAAGGGGCATTGGGAAAAAAAGGGTACGTCTGTCGGAATATGTCCAATTTACCCCACAGGGGCTGGCTACAAATAAAATTAGGTGTATCGGTCAATGGATAAAGGGCTGGGGGATCCAAACCTGTAACAGGCACCCCACCCCTATGACAAGCGTCGTTTAAATGTTAACCTACAATGGTGAATAAACTCACCTCTGTTTCGAGAAGAATGTTGACAAATCCCGGTCTCCCAACTGACAGAAAGTTATCTAACCACAGCATTCTTCCAAATCAAATAATGTAAATATCCGGTCACAAATACATTAAATCTGGAATTACTATACTCAGCAACATCTTTAGTCTAGATTTAGTACAATTTTTGCATCCAGTAATCATCCCTTCACATGAATATCCAACAACTGGAATGCTACTTTTTCTGCCGTATACAATACTGCATCAATAGCGGTGGAATTGACACGCTTTAGGTGGAAAAATTGTAAACATTCTCATCGAAATCGATGTATACGGCACGTCTAACCTAACCCGAGTGAAGTATGCGATATCACACAGGAATTTCCATAGGAGATCCAGTGTTGAAAAATGATGTTGTCCGTGTCAAATGTTCTATTGATTTGGAAGGACAGTTGCTCTTTGAATTATAATTTGTAAAAAACAAATCTACATTTAAATGTTAGTGGTTATAGAACTGCGCATTATTAATTCAACTAGCGTCAGGGACTATTTTTTGTACGCACAACAATTGAAAGGTGCAGCGTCTGAGCCAGAATAAACGAAAGTATTTCTTCTTCTTTCTCTCTAAGCTATTTCCATTAAATAAAAACTATGTGATAAACATAATCTCAGCTGGGTAAAACTCGTTGAATAAATTCAATATTAAATCATTACCCATTGGAATCCTATATTTATCATACGACTACAGTGTTATTTACGTTAATATACCTATACCATAATTTTCATACATGAAACACGTGTAATAACACCTCATGACGTCACAAATGCTGTCATAAAGTTATGCAAAGGAGAGGTATAACGGCCAAGCCTCATCCGAATGTATTTCAAACAAAGTTCACAAACTACACTAATCTGCGGTTTGACAACAAAAGTCAGTATTTTCGACATGCGATAAATAGAATCTTAAATTTGTGCTCATTTCAAATTAAATCTATAAAACTCGCAGAATAATTTCAATCATTTGCTAGCCTTGGCAAGTAAAAGATTAAAATTATTCGACAAGTTTCATAAATTTCATTTGATATTTTTGGTTTTTGGTTTTGTGGGGTTTAACGCCATTTGTTAGCACATGATATATATACATGGGGGCCAATATATTTGGTAGAGGAAGAACATGGGAAGATCCCAGAAAGAACCACTGACCCACGGGAAACTACTGGCAAGCTTTCTCACATACCCACGTTGGTCGAGCCGAGACTCGAACCCACGCGGACAGAGGTGAGATGTGTGAGTGATCTGTAAACGCGAACACCTTTTACCACTCGGCTCATATGAAATGAGCACTAACGTAAGAATTGTAGTATTAGACCTCGACCCATCTGGAAAGCACCAGTAAACAGCGTTACCACAAAAACACCATTGAAGTTGTGTGTTATCTAATTTGCTGTATACCTCAGAATACTGGACAATAATAGACAATGACATAAAGAAATTGGCAAGCTTCCATAACTCGAAAAATATTGCAAATCTTATGGCATCAATAGATTACTGATGCCGAATAACACAAACAAGCAGGAATTGTCAGCAATGAAACAATCCTGGAGCAAAGACTTTGGCGATGACTCAGACACGTTCTGAGGAAAAAGGCCCGAAGACAACATCAAAACAGCACTCAATTGGATTTTAAGGTAAACGAAACAAAGGGGTAGGAGGTGGTGTGGAGAGTGTGTGTGTGCGTGAGCCTAGGATCACTTGGTTCAATATCTCCAGCCATGGAAGCCTCTTGCCCTTGCCCTAAGTGTTTTCAGGCACAAAAAGACTTAGTAAGTAAGTAAGTAAGTAAGTAAGTAAGTAAGTAAATAAGTTAGTAAGTAAGTAAGCAAGCAAGCAAGCAGGTAAGTAAGTATGGAAGTAAGGAAGGAAGGAAGTAAGTAAGTAAGTAAGCAAGCAAGCAAGCAGGTAAGCAAGCAAGCAAGCAGATAAGTAAGTAAGCAAGCAAGCAAGCAGGTAAGTAAGTAAGTAAGCAAGCAGGTAAGTAAGTAAGTAAGCAAGCAAACAGGTAAGTAAGCAAGTAAGCAAGCAAACAGGTAAGTAAGTAGGTAAGGAAGTAAGTAAGCAAGCAGGTAAGTAAGTAAGGAAGGAAGGAAGTAAGTAAGTAAGGAAGTAAGCAATCAAGCAGGTAAGTAAGGAAGTAAGTAAGTAAGCAAGCAGGTAAGTAAGTAAGGAAGTAAGTAAGTAAGTAAGGAAGGAAGGAAGGAAGGAAGGAAGGAAATAAGGAAGGAAAGAAGTAAGTAAGTAATTAAGTAAGGAAGTAAGTAAGTAAGTAAGCAAGTAAGGAAGTAAGCAAGCAAGCAAGCAGGTAAGTAAGTAAGGAAGTAAGTAAATGACGTGAGGTTTCAACACCTCAGTTACAGACAAATAGGTACATATGAGATTCCTTTTCGGGTGTAACAGGATGAAACCGAGTAGGATTGGATCTAGTGAAGACACATAACGCAAACACGTGAATGAGATGTTTATTTATAATGCAAACCAATGAGAATTGAATCTCTGACACCCTATCTCACACCCTTACTTCTATCTCTCATAACCTAAAGTATAGCAACTGACCATACCCTACTCATGAGCACAAAGTTCATCAACGGATATAATAAAATGGTATCGTTCCTCAACGGACACGATGAAAGCATAGTTAATCAACAAATAATCACAAATAGTATCGTGTGTCAACGAGTATGATCAATGTATGGATTTATCAACAAATATGATCAATGTATGAATTTATCAACAAATATGATCAATGTATGGATTTATCAACAAATATGATCAATGTATGGATTTATCAACAAATATGATCAATGTATGGATTTATCAACAAATATGATCAATGTATGAATTTATAAACAAATATGATCAATGTATGAATTTATAAACAAATATGATCAATGTATGGATTTATCAACAAATATGATCAATGTATGGATTTATCAACAAATATGATCAATGTATGGATTTATCAACAAATATGATCAATGTATGGATTTATCAACAAATATGATCAACGTATGAATTTATCAACAAATATGATCGATGCATGGATTTATCAACACATATGATCAATGTATGGATTTATCAACAAATATGATCGATGCATGGATTTATCAACACATATGATCAATGTATGGATTTATCAACAAGTATGATCAATGTATTGATTTATCAACAAATATGATCAATGCACTGTTCATCAACAAGTATTATAGTTCATTAGATTGTCACACATACAATGACATTGACTTTGAAGTTAAAAACACACACACATATATATATATATATATATATATATATATATATATATATATATATTCCATCAACATATATAAGGTATTATCTCGTGGCATCCAGTCGATGACTATGAATACTTCCGTTCGACAGGTTAAGATAAATGGTTCGGGAATGACCTCGTGGGGTTCGCTCCTACCAGCCTGCTGAAGGATCCCTCGAGAACCTCCCTATCCCGCAGACCGGTTGGTCCAGAGTCTTTGACTCCTCACACTGAGTTAACCAGTATCGTCCCTCAAACCAACGTCACCATTGATCAAATTATCCGGGTTATACAATTCAAGTGAGTTAGAGGACTCCCCATAACAGCTCCAGAACTGAAGATTGCGTCCGTAAAGTAGACAGCTCCCTAACAAGGCTGGTCTGCATTGTGACGATATTTATTAAAAATAGCCCTATGAGTATTATGAACGTGGTCAAATCTACGGCCAGAGAATTCGGGATAAACGGGCACCTGATTGCCTGCGCTTTGTGGGTTTGTGAGCGAAGAGAGATCAGTATTTCGAAATCATTAAGAATAAAGAAATACACCGTGCGTAACGCTGTACGCGGCAACGAAACCCATCTACATTCATGTTCATATCTAATACAAGGTATTTTCGTGCACACAATTCCGTGGCATCTGGGACTGACGATAAATAAAGAAGAATTTTGGAAACATTTATTATTAGTTTGAAAAATTGGTCTCTTTGAATAGCGTCTTAATTCCATAAGTCTCTGTCTCTGTCTCTGTCTGACTCTCTCTATAAATAAATAAATTCGGTAATGCAAGGGAAAACACCTCCTGTTATATTCTCGAATTGCCTTTGATCAAATGTGAATTTTAGAAGGATTGCTTCATTTACATATAAAGAGAATGCATTCCCTTACTAAAAAGCATGTATTGAGTTCAAAGGAATCCATAATGTCTCTCCATATCGCCTGGAACGGCTAATGAGTTTAAACAAAAGAATATATTGTAATATCAAAGAGTTGGTCTATAGTTGAAACAGCAGGCTTTCATCTAGTAGAGTGCCAATATTACCGTTCGAAATACCGGAATACATCTCCACGCTTATCAGCACATTGAGAAATACGTGAGAACATGGGAATATGAAGCGAAGGGCTCGTATCAAGAACTGCCATAATGAGTCACGTGTTGTACAGACCGGAATTGATAAAGAACCAAGATTACTTAAGTTGCATTACTGTTTAGGCACAGAAAAGCGTAAACATTCATATATGGAAATAAGAAAATCGTACAAGATCTGGGTCAGGGAAAATAGTGTTTTTTGTGTAATCATTGCCAAATTTAATTTACCTCGGTTCTTATAAAGAAGGCAATAACGAACCCATACGACTGGTAGAGAAACTTGGCAGTTTGTCATAGAATTATGTACGAGTAACAGTGATAGGGAAAAGAAAAGTTGAGCACATGTTTAAAACTGACGCCGAAGACACACTGAGAAGAACACACCAAGACTGCCTTAAAAATGATGGTGACTAGAATGATCAAGATAACTTGGACTCTTTACTCATTGGAACAATTATTTAGCCCAGTAGGTTAGTAAAGTATGTCTTTTTCACATATACATGTAATTGTGTATAGGTTAGTAAAGTATGTCTTTTTCACATATACATGTAACTGTGTATAGTTTTTAAGGGTTTACTACACATATAGTAATATTATTCTATTTATTTTCAGTTATTGTCTTTCTCATTTTTTTTTACCCTCCAATGGATGAAACGTATGTATGTATGTATGTATGTATGTATGTATGTATGTATGTATGTATGTATGTATGTATGTATGTATGTATGTATGTATGTATGTATGTATGTATGTATGTATGTATGTATGTATGTATGTATGTATGTATGTATGTATGTATGTATGTATGTATGTATGTAATTTGCATGTATGCAAGGCCGGATTAATGGCGGAACAAATGGAGCAGTTTGGGAGGGTGAGGGAGGGGGCCGCAGCACACTGAAATGGTAACTAACATATGCTCGGGGGAGGGCCCTTTTTTAAATTGGCTCAGGGCCTCCTACCACCTAAATACGGTATGCATGTATGTATGTATGTATGTATGTATGTATGTATGGTATGTATGTATGCGTTTTCAAAAAAGGAATTTGTAGTTTTGTCTTTAAAGATGCTATTCTAAGTTTGGATTTTATATATTTTTCGGTATTTGTGTTATATATTTGTATGGATATTAAAACGTTAAACTTGATAGCATTTTTTTTCGATTAATATTTTCTGAAAGATACATGAATGCTTCCACGTTCCGATGTATTAGACTTAATTATGAGACATCTTTCATGGAGCCAGCAAAAATATAGTTACAGGCTGTTTTTGTTGCTGATGTTGTTGTTGTTGTTGTTGTTGCTTGAAAGAAGTGCCTTCCTTTGTGTTTTTTCAGTGTATACCGTTTCCATTTTGCTCCCTACAAAATACAAATAATCATTCAATCTACTTACAACAATTTTGATATTTTTGAACACTCGGTTGCTCTTAGTTCTTGCTTCATTGCATATAGGTGAGTTTCCTCTGCTTTCGTCCCTCACACGCGCGCTAGGCCATTCGAATTGCACGACCGTTTCCTGAACGTTTAAAATAACGACATTTAAAGACTTATTGTGCGTTTTTGTCGCGTTGTGTTTAGAATACTATTTAATACAATACAGAAATTTCGTGGGTATGCATATATATCTGGTTGTTACGACACGGTTACAGTAGACTGTACACGTATTTCTTAAACACTTTCGATGAACTCTAGATAAAATATGACAAATTAAGATTTCTTTGCCACCTGCGGCAACAACTCTGGCTCTTTTTCCATTTCATTTCGTTTCTTTTGCACAAAATATCAAAGAACCAATTTTTTTTAAAAACATGTGAATATGATAGTATGGGGTATGTTCTCGATACTAGTTTTGAGTGAAGGGTAATTAACCTTCGGCTGCACGTGACATATGCCAATCAATCATCGCATAAAACAAATACGTTCCAATCAACCGCTGCGCAACCTGATCACCGAACAAGGTATATAAATGTTTACCTAACTGGATATTTACAGGTATAGATTGGTAGTCAGACAAGAGTTTTGCCAACTTAGTGGATCACCGAGATATATATGGCTGTATAACAATAACAATTTCAAATCTTTATAACTCAATTTTCATTAAATTTTCACAAATTTTACCGAAATGTATTGCGTTAATCACCATAACTTTCTAAGGAACAAAAAACAACCCGCCAACTTTAAATAAATAGCTATTCCAATCAGTGGGCGGAGCATTCTCCTAAAATACAAGAAGTCAACTGATTTTATAATCGTTGAGCACAGGTGCTACAGTTGTTCGGCAACAGGATACTGCGCGCCACTCTCCCCTCTTTTGATAGGTTCCAATGGAGGTCACGTGTAAGTGCAGTATAGGAGAATCGATTGTTTCTAACTAGTTTAATCTTTCTGATGCTGTGTTCTAAAATGTATTGGCTTCATTGGATCCGTGTTTGTGGGGATCAAAAGAGCGTATTTTGAAATATCATTTTTTGAAATTACCACAAAAAATCTACATGTACATTTTTCACCAAAATATCCGCTATTCTTACCTTAAATCAGTAGCTACAAATACATACTTATTGTTTGAATTAATGTTGTATTCACGTACGTTGAAGATATTACCGTTTTAAGAATTTACTGATATTCTTATATCTCAGCACTACTCTAAGTTAGATAAATATAAACCAGAGCATAATGTTAAGTCAGTTCATTCGAGTTAGATACACATAAACCAGAGCATAATGTTATGTCATCTCATTCGAGTTGTTTTAATGTGTTCACATTTAAAATTGGTTGTGTATGTTGCTTGTTCGCCTTGTCTGCCATGCGCACAACTATGTAACAATGTAAAGTCTATGTAGAATTTGCGCTCTACAATATATGCCTCAACGATGTCAGATGCGTAACGTCATTGGTCTCATATGAACTCATATAACCCTTGTGTAAGGTGGATATATCTGGCCAAGGGTAACATTAGGGATAACTCAGTCCGATTGGCTAGAGCTATAAGCGAATGAATTAAACGCATCATTGTTGGATAGACAAATTCGACCTGAGAAATAAAAATTCATGGACAGGAACGAGGCTTTTACGAATTCCTAACCATGAGCTTTACCACGAGGGAGGGATCTTTCATCCCTTACTTATGTTTGGCTATTATTCTCGTGTTTCTAATCCGGAAATGGATTGTCAAACACAAACTGGCGGATCCTGGGTGTAGATGCAGAGTAACAAATAAAAATAAAATATTTTTAAAAGTTGGAATGAAAATAGCTTTTCACGTCAGTGACAATAGTATTAGAAGTATTATTTAACATAAAGACTATAATGTAAATTTGAACTGTTTGTCATTCTGGTATTAGTTTTCCTAAATTGACACAAATTAAAGCTTTCGTGTTTCGTAGAACCCTTGGGGGGGGGGGGTTGCTAGGTGAATCACACGTTTCAATTTGTATTAGAAATAGCATGATGTATTGTTATAAAACCAGTATTACACCTCCGGAGTTGCATTTGTAAAGTAGAAACAACAACTATTTTCACGCATTGGTATTCTGAGTCTGTGGAAAGAAATAGTTTCACAACTTGTGGTGAAGAAATAAACTTGTGATGGCAGTGACATTTCGAGAGAAGCGATGGCGCCACCTGGGCAGCATTTAGAATACGGACCAAAATGCACCAACTTGCAAATTGTTTATATCCAGCGGATAGATGTTAACCCTTTTTCTAGGGAGCAGGGTCTATTCTAGAACGGATTTTTTTTTTTTTTTTGGGGGGGGGGGGCGGGGTTGGAGTCGCCTTCCATTTGCAGAAAATGGTGGACATTTCTAAATATAGGAGGGATTAAATATGAATAAAAAGGTAGGGCTTGAAAAAAAAACGCGATTTTCACGCATTCGGTTGAAATTTCGGTGCGTTTGTTTATAGACTAGCGCGAAATCCGCAATCGCGCATACTAGAATAGACTCTGATCGAGATTATTATTCCGTGATGTCCATAAAACATGACGGTAGCAATCTTACAAACAATCTTCTAATATAAACTTTACTTGTAATCTGTTTTTAAGAACAGTAATCTGTTTTTAAGAAGAGTTTCCAATGGAAGAGTTTGCAATAAGAATTTCCAAGGGAGGTAAATCTTGCTGGAATAAATGTACAAGAAAACCCTTATAAATGAGCAATATGGCGGCTGGACTATAAAACTCTTGTTCCTTGTGAGAACGAGGTATGTATGAGGTATGTATAATCTAAGTGTTATCCCGCGGAGCCCGTTGGTTTAGTGGTGAGCGTGCCGAACTCGCGGCCAAAAGAGTGTGGGTTTGAATCCTTGCATCGGACCAACCCAGATCGACTACCGTGTTGTATGCTCGGTCAACGCACTTTACTCCAATTACCTCGGCACTGAATAAAGTAAGTGTGTTGCTGTGCCGTAAAACACCAAACTCAAACCACAACGTTTTATCCCCCAGAGCCTGTTTTGACTTTCGATTGCATAACAATGAAAACCCAAGTTGGCCTGGCGAACCAGGCTATGTGTTATGGTGCAGCTCAGTAAACGATCGTGGGTGTACGATACGGAAATAAGAAATTGAACATTCGTATCGAACCATGTAAAATTAAAGGAGTGTGTAATAGAACATTTTTTTTAAAACTGTGACTCTGCACAGGGCAATTAATGGAATTCATTCACATATTTATCCTGCAGAAGAAGTGTGTTATGAGTTACCTAATCCTTCAGTGGGCCCCTGTTTCAAGTATATTTTGTTGAGGCTTAAGCAAACTTCATACGTTCCGGTGTTTTTCAAGACCTATCACTTCCATTTAGGCATTATGGGATTGCGGACTACATGCAAGATTTACTTACCTCCGAAATTGAAGATTTTACAAATGAAGTGTTCCAATGGAGATGGGCATATTTACGTTTAGCAAACACACACGTTAACACACTTTTACGAAGAATTTCACTTAGTTCAAATTACAGTCAAGACGTATATTAGATTGACCTTCGCAAGTCATCACAGCAAAACAAAGTAAAGGGGCCAAGCGTTTGGAACTAATTTGTTAGACTCAACATACATACGTGTCCGCCCAGCTGATTGATAGTAACTCGCCAGATAGCAGGGGCGCCCTTCCTAGCGGCGATAGTGCAGGGATGTGAGGTTAAAGTTGGTACAGGGAACCAGTCTAATTAATTTTGAGCTTCAGAAGTTTCCCCTTTGAACAAAGCCATAAGCCCATAGAACCAGTCTACAGATCCACTTGAAGACTAATGCCATCTACTAACAGACAAGAATAATGCATGAATGAAAAGTTTCAATATATGTCCGTTTTATGTAATACACATCAGGATAACGCTGTGGATCGGCTAGTCGTCAAGTTAAAGAGATGAGAAGGTTCTAAGTCATTTTGATTTACATTGTCGAACAAATGATGACACTGCTACGTTAATTAAACTAACTAACTAACTAAAGATATATATATATATATATATATATATATATATATATATATATATATATAGAGAGAGAGAGAGAGAGAGAGAGAGAGAGAGAGAGAGAGAGAGAGAGAGATCTGATTGTGTATGTGTGTGTGTGTTTGTGTGTGTGTGTGAATTGGAAAATTTCGGCTTTACATAGATTTAGCAAAATGATAATATATCTGGTGTGTCAGCTTCAGTATGTACGTGGCCTACAGCTCTCCAAGATGGCGTCTGGCTCGACAGTGATAAGGGGAGTCTCACTTTCAACGCCACACATATGTCCGGTTGGAGGCTCAAAACACCCTTGAGCCCGACGGCTGTCACTGACTGGGTGTGCCAAAATAGCACGAGTGATTTTATCGTTGTCAGGTAACCAACCCATTTATGTCGTAATAGAACCGATTATATTATTGTCAGCTGTATGTGCTGGACCGATAACATCGTTGTCAGGTGCCCATATAGTAAACCTATGGATGGCCTATCCTAACCGATTACTAGTATATTCTTGTTGTACGGTATCAAACTGATTACTAGTATATTGTTGTTGGCTATATAAATCCAACTGATTACTAGTATATTGTTGTTGTAAGGTATCAAACCGATTACTAGTATATTGTTTTTGGCTATATAAATCCAACTGATTACTAGTATATTGTTGTTGGCTATATAAATCAAACTGATTACTAGTATATTGTTGTTGGCTATATAAATCAAACCGATTACTAGTATATTGTTGTTGGCTATATAAATCAAACCGATTACTAGTATATTGTTGTTGGCTATATAAATCAAACTGATTACATTGTTGTAAGGTATCTAACTGGATCCGATTACTCAAATACCATGTTTTTCCTAATCGGACCAAATACATTTTTGTCAAACATCTGTATTCGCCCGATTTTATCGCAAATGGAATAATCGTAAAGCCAATAGCGATTTTGTCGAATCTGAGAAATAATCCATAATCAATCATTAGACATGGTAATCATTATTTTGCAGCTCGAAGTCTTCACCAAGAAAAACTATTGAATGATATGTCTATTAAAATAAATATCTGCAATTGCTCTTCGAGGCCTTCATCATTTCATAGATATCACAGTAGTTTTGTCGCAAATATTTTGATACATTTTACTGGTCTTTCTCCTTTTCTCTCTCACGACAGGAAAAACTCACATACAATTACTCCATGTATTTAACTTGAATTTTAAACTTTCTCGGTACATTTTACTGGTCTTTCTCCTTTTCTCTCCCACGACAGGAAAAACTCACATACAATTACTCCATGTATTTAACTTGAATTGTAAACTTTCTCGGTGTGTTGGGGCAGATAAATTAGAAACAACGTTGAGTGCCCCCCCCCCCCCACTTCCCCAAATAAATAAATAAATTGGTTAACAAGCATATCTTGTTTCTTAATATACATTTAAAAACAGCCTGTAGAGTTTGTGGTTTAAAGCATAACGATTACAATTATTACAAGTGGGTGACAAGAAAAGAGATACCATCCTACCTATTTTATTACCCATTTTAACATAATTTTTCAACTCCCACGTAAAAACATGTATTACTTCTCCGATCTATGCATGTTTTGACTACTATATTTCCAATAATTCTGAAATGTACCAAAAACATTCTGCATGTAAGGAATAGACAAAGTTTTGTAAAAACGTATGATTCAATGAAAATGCCTATGTTAAATCCCACCGAGAAAGTATTATTACAATGATGTATATTATTACAAAACATGGAGGGTGACGCAGACTTTAACTTTTTTTTTCAAGAACCCAACTACCGTTTATTGCAAGAAGAACAATATTTTTTTCAAGAACCGTTTATTTCAACAACAACAATTTCCGGTTGTACATTATTTGAGTAGTTTTCGTACTTTGGCTAACCTGCTTATTCTTCTGTCAACAAGGCGTATACAGGTTACTCTCAACTTTACTTTAATGTAGTATTTCCTCTCTGTCATTTTCAGGGCAAGTACTGACATAGATCCTCTTAAATCCAGTTTCATTGCATTCCTTTGCCTAAAGATGACACAAATCTCCAACTACTCTTTTTACTACTATCAGCATTCAGGTGAGTTGATTGACAGTATTTAATATCTATCTATCTATCTATCTATCTATCTATCTATCTATCTATCTATCTATCTATCTATCTATCTATCTATCTATCTATCTATCTATCTATCTATCTATCTATCTATTAATGTATGTATGTATTTCTTTCATTCAATCAATCGATCGAGCTTGCATGTATGTATGTATGTATGTATGTATGTATGTATGTATGTATGTATGTATGTATGTATGTATGTATGTATGTATGTATGTATGTATGTATGTATGTATGTATGTATGTATGTATGTATGTATTGTTAGATAAAGCAGCTAGTACAGCTGATGAATACTCTCTGATTCACAAGGTTCCATTTGTAAATAAATCTTCCTCTGAACAAGCTTATGTTAAGAAACCATTTCAGACTCGTTTGAGTAATTACAGACCTCAGGCTGGTGTCACTGTGAGGAATCAAATTTCTGATAAGGAGTATCAGAAAACCTTATCTATTCCCACGTGCTCCTTTTGTAAGAGAAAAGGACACGTGATTTCTGATTGCTTTTGGTTGAAAAATAAGCAACAGTATTCTAACAGAGCAGTTCCAAAGTCAAGGTCAGGGTCACGTATCAAGAAAAATACTTGTGTGGAGGCAAGCATACCTTTGATTTTGTAATGAAGAAATACGAACCATTCATGTCGAAGGGTACGGTGTCACTTGTTGGTGACTTGGATAAGACTACTCCAATTAAAATATTAAGAGACACAGGAGCTTCTCAGAGTCTATTGTTAGACAGTACTTTGCAGTTTTCTGAGAAGACTTCTACTAGTGAAAGTGTCCTTATATAGGGGGTAGAATGTGGATATGTTAATGTCCCTCTTTATTGTGTTAATTTGTCATCAGACTTAGTTTCGGGACCTGTGACCATAGGAGCTGTGGCTTCTTTGCCTATAAAGGTCATTCATTTATTACTAGGTAATGACCTAGCGGGAGATAAGGTCGTGGTTAATCCACTTGTAACTGACAAGCCTTGTACGGATCAACGAGTTGATCCTATTGAAGTAGAAATCCCTGGGTTATATCCAATAGTTGTCTTACAACAGGAGGGTCCTGATATCTCCTGTTTGTTTCAGAGGGCTATGACTGAAACTGAAACCACACAAGAAGGAACTTGTTACTTCTTGAAGAATGGGGTCCTTATGAGAAAATGGAGACCACTCGGGGTACCCGCTGGTGACGAGTGGTCAGTTAGTTATCAAATTGTAGTTCCTAGGTCATATCGACAGGAAATACTTAGTTTAGCCCATGAAACGCCGTTGTCTGGTCATTTAGGAGTTAATAAGACCTAGCACAAGATCCTAAATCATTTTTATTGGCCGGAAATTAAAAGTGATGTTTCTAAGTTTTGTAGATCTTGTCATACTTGTCCAATGGTGGGAAAACCCAATCAGAAGATACCCAAAGCTCATCTGTCACCTATTCCTGCATTTGATGAACCATTCAGTAGAATTATGGTAGATTGCGTCGGTCCTTTACCTAAGACCAAGTTAGGCAACCAATACTTGTTGACGATAATGTGTGCGTCCACAAGGTTTCCAAAAGCTATTCCTTTACGGAATATCAAAGCTAAGTTTTTCACACTATTTGGTCTCCCTAAGTCTGTACAATCTGATCATTGATCTAATTTCATGTCTGGTGTATTCCAGCAGGTCTTGCATGAATTAGGTATCCAACAGTTTAAATCCTCTGCCTACCACCCTCAGAGCCAAGGTGCTTTGGAAAGGTTCCATCAGACTTTTAAAAAATATGATTAAATCATATTGTTATGAGACAGAGAAAGATTGGGATGAAGGTGTGCAATTGTTGTTGTTTGCTGCACGGGAGTTGGTGCAAGAGTCTCTAGGATTTAGTCCTTTTGAAGTTGTGTTCGGATATTCTGTCCGGGGTCCGTTAAAATTATTGAAAGAAAGACTTCTTTCTACTGAAGAGTCAGAATTAAATCTTCTGGAATATGTCTCTAAATTTAAAAATAGATTGGCAAAGGCTTGCGAGATGGCAAGAACTAATTTAAAATCTGTCCAGTCGAAAATGAAATTGAGGTATGACAAACAAGCGAAAGATAGGAGTTTTCAGCCAGGTGATAGAATTTTGACTCTGCTACCCATACCCCAAAATCCTCTTCAGACCAAGTATTTTGGCCCCTATACCATTGACAAAAAAAGTGAGTGATTTAAATTACATTATTAATACTCCTGGGAGGAGAAAGCAGAAACAACTTTGCCATATTAATATGTTGAAACAATATGTAGACAGAGATAGCCATATAAATTATCCAATTACGTTAGTAGTACCTGTCCCACACATTCAACTTTTGAATGAAGATGATAAATCGGATAATGATGATTTCGAAGTCACTACTCTTCGCAATTCGGAAATTCTGGACGATCTGGACCAGAAACTTTCGCATCTACTGCCGACTGAGATTAACGAACTGAAGCAGCTGATAAAAGAAAATTAACATTTATTTCCAGATATTCCCACACGAACCAACAAAATTTTCCATGATGTCGAAATAATAAATTCAACACCTATAAAGCAACACCCTTATAGGATGAATCCTCTCAAACAAGACTATCTGAAGAAAGAAATTCAGTATTTACTGGAAAACGACTTTATTGAACCAAGTAAAAGTGACTGGAGTTCACCATGTATTTTAGTGCCGAAACCAGATAAAACTTTCCGTATGTGTACTGATTACAGAAAACTAAATATCGTCACGAAGAAAGATTCATTTCCAATTCCCAGAATTGATGGCTGTATTGACAGGATTGGGAATGCCAAATACGTCACAAAGTTTGACCTATTGAAGGGATTTTATCAAATTCCACTTACGGAGAGAGCAAAAGAAATGTCAGCATTTGAGACTCCAGATGGACTTTACCAAAACAAAGTCATGCCATTTGGGATGAAAGGTTCCCCAAGTTCTTTCCAACGTTTGATGAATATGATAACATCTGGAATAAGAAATTATGATGCTTACATCGATGACGTCATCATCTACAACGACACGTAGCAAGATCACATTAAAACAATTAAGCAGTTCTTCAAAAGACTCAGCGAAGCAAATTTGACCATCAATTTGAATAAAAGTGACTTTTGTCGTGCCTGTGTTACCTTTTTAGGGCATGTTGTGAGACATGGACAATAAAACCAATAGAAGCTAAGGTTACGGCTATTTCTGAGTTCCCTGTGCCTGTCAGTAAGAAGCAATTGATGCGATTTTTGGGTATGGCTGGTTATGATCGGAAACTTTGTTCCAATTTTTCCATGATCGCTGAGCCCCTGACCAATTTGCTTAGTAAGAAGACCAAGTTTCTCTGGTCAGGAAAATGTCAGGAGGCTTTTGAGAAGTTGAAGGCCATACTCAAAAGTGCACCGGTTCTGTCAGCTCCAAAGTTTAATCAATCTTTCAAAATGTCTGTGGATGCAAGTGACATTGGGGTTGGTGGGGTGTTATTACATGAATACAAAAATAGTGTGCTATTTTTCAAGGAAATTGAATAAGCTCCAGAAAAATTAGTCCACGATAGAGAATGAGTGTTTGGCTTTATTAATGGCCTTGGAACACTTCGAGGTGTATGTTAGTCCAGCTCCTTCTCCAGTTGTTGTCTTCAGTGATCACAACCCCCTCACTTTCATTAATAAGATGAAGAATAAGAATCAAAGATTGTTACAATGCAGTCTGATGTTACAACCATATAACATCGAAGTCAGGCACATCAAGGGAAAGGAAAATTTGATCGCTGATCACTTTCACGTCCATAACTTTACAGTTTGCATTGTTTTGTATACATGACTGTATCATTCATATATTTTTTATGCAATCAGTTATTTATATGTTAGAAATATATGCTAAAAGAAAGTTTTATTGTATGAAACATTCTTTTTTTAAAAAGGGGAAAGATGTTATGGAATTATGTATCATTTCTTTTAAATAATGGTATAGTTTTATTAGTTTATGACCTCTGTATAATAGTCTAATAGGTGTCGTTTTGCAGAGGGCACATATACGGTAATTTCAATGTGACCCAGTACGTTGGTCCTGGGGAAAAAATCAATATTGTTGTTTGAAGCATTAGTCATGTCACGTGTCTAGCGCGTGCTAACATCTATTATTATTATCTTGACCTGCATTCAATCTTCTGACCTGGATTTCGTAATTCAGAGAATGATTGATTTTGTTGACCTGAAGTTAGATTGTAAGATCGTAGTAACTAGATGTTGATTTGAGACGGAATAAGGAATGGGTTTTGTTTGTTTGTAAGACGCAGATTAAGAAAAATATGAATAAGATGTATCGGAGCGTTCGTCATTCTTCTTGATAGTACGTTCAGCCTGAAAGGTCATAAACGAGATTGGTTCATTTTGTGTGGTATTCTGCTTCAGAGATATACAATACATTTTGGATTTAGTACTGCTACTTCAACTTTAAGAATTATTCAGCTCCGTTGGAATTATCGGAAACATTTCTAGAACTTGTGTGATATTCCATATTCACAAGGATTACTTGGAATTAATAATATTTGGACATAACTGATTCTTGTTAGTACATCAACACTTTAGTGGTTTCATTCGGAATATTCTCCATTCGGAATATTTTGGATTAACTTCCGGATCAGTGAACAATAGAACAATTTAGGACTTTTAAGGATATTCTATACTGTAAGTTATTTTTAATTCATTCACTTTGATTGTTTGTTGAAAAATTTTAATATTTTAGGAAATTAAATATTTGTGTTTTAAATCTTGAAAGCTTGTTTGAGTTTTTTCTTTTGTTACATTTACCCCTAGTCGTAACATTATGTATGTATGTATGCGTCCATGTATATATATATATATATATATATATATATATATATATATATATATATATATATATATATATGTATATGTATGTATGTATGTATGTATGTATGTTTCATTCAACCAATTTATAAATTTATGCATGTACAGTCTACACACGTTAAAACTCCAAAATTCGTCCACAAAGGTATAAGAGGTTCTGACCTCATCGATAATTAGGAGGATTGATATATAATTAGTGTGAAGAATGATAAATATAGAATAAAGAAAGATTTTGAAAAATAATAATTAGTTCAATGTAACAGTTGATAATTACAATATGGTTAAAGTGTCATCGTGTGTCATTTGACATGTTTCGATGAGAATAAGAGATGTCAATGTTAGCCCATCGTAGAAGCTAATGTCGCTCGACCTCAAAATAATTTTAATAAAACCAAAACATTGTTGTGATTCTATATTTTTTCCATCAAGGAAACAATGGTCTTTATTGCCGTATATACTCGCATATAAACTTCTTGAAACGTAGACTCTGATCTGCCGTAATATAATGCGCTGATAGATCAGGATCTATGATGCTTGTTCTACTGATTAAATCCAAACAAGCTGTATAGATCCAGATCTGTTGGTGCATTATGCGAGGGCGGACCTGGGTTTATATAGTTTGCAGCTAGATCAGCTGTATACGGAGGAATATACGGTATGATGTCAGAAATTGAAATCTCAAATTAAAGCCGTGAATCATTTTTAATAGCTAAATGTGCAAAATTTATTTGACTTGAGTACTTTTACCATGGGGTTTAAAATGTGCAGCCGATTAACTATGATTTCTATATTTCCACATATCGAGTTTCTTGTCAGCTTCATAGCGGAATCCGAAAGTGTTAAGAATACGCTAAATGGAATCACTGTTTGAAAGACTTATTAAAAGACAGCATGTATGTATGTACGTACGTAAGACCGATTAAAAGACAGTATGTATGTATGTATGTATGTACTGGGTTTTCCGGCACATCTGCGCAATGTACTAGTAGAGAATATTTTGGAATTGCTAAACGAATGTGGTTTATATGAAATAATTTGAAATACTATTTTAAGGATTTTTTAAAAATATTTTTTTTACTTTTATCTTTATTTTTCTGCACTTTTTAAGAATTTTAACATATTTACATCTTATCTATCATCTTGTAGGAGTGCATATTTGCTTTTATTTGGAAGCATTTATCTTCCTAAGATTTTAGCAATTTTTTAGCTTTACAATTTTCAACCTTTGATTAAAACACAAAAGGAGAACAATAATGCCTGGCGGAAACAACTGGCGTGACAACAACCATATAGAAAATGTAATTTTTGTTCAAATTTAAGGCTGGCGGATTTGCTCCTAAATATTTTGCACAGAAGATAAGATTGTCCAGGAAATGGTCGAATTACGGACTGTCTGTATCGTATTCTTTTTTCTTCAAAGAGTTTACCTGGAGATTAAAAAAACTACAGTACTTGGATTCAGATTATTGCTAATATACTCATCTATAAGTGGGTCACAGCTACCCAAAAGCTGCCCATTAGGTTATGAAAGCAGAAGCCGACTCACTTATAAAGCTGTCCTTTTCGTGAGAAGTGTGTTTATGAAAAACAAAATTCTTGGCTACAGATGGAAAGAGTACTGAATTCAAATAAGCATGTTGTAAGTACATAACTTTGGGGATTTCAAATAAGCATGTTGCGAGTATATAACTATGGGGATTTCAAATAAGCACGTTGCAAGTATATAACTATGGGGCTTTCAACTTAACAAATCTAATCACAACTTATATTGTATTCTATCGTCCGATAAATGATGCATTACTTATTCTATACCAAAATTATATATTTAAAAAATATTTAAATTTTATTTATTCTATTTTGGAACATAAGATTACTTATGCATTCCACGAAATGTGTTGGTTCGTCGCAAATCTTTTTCTAAATGATATTTCTTGTTTTCATCAGTATCCTTAATTTATTTTGGCCATATCTTCCATAAATGGGACAGAACTGTAAACTAGACTTCCTAAGAGATAATTCGAGTTAAAATTGCCTCTGCAGTTTTAATTTCCAAATTTAGAAGACACAGGTATACGCGTTAATAAAGGCAGGTTTACGCGTTAATAAAGGCAGGTTTACGCGTTAATAAAGGCAGGTATACGCGTTAATAAAGGCAGGTTTACGCGTTATTAAAGGCAGGTTTACGCGTTATTAAAGGCAGGTATACGCGTTAATAAAGGCAGGTTTACGCGTTATTAAAGGCAGGTTTACGCGTTAATAAAGGCAAGATATTGAATTTCGATGTTGTAACTATTATTGTTCAAGGAGGGTATAGGATAATAAATCTTCAGAAAATATTTATTTCTCTTTCTACTTTTGCATAACAACAATCATTTCTCTTTTTGCTAACATTGTAAATTCAATTGAATACGTTTAATATAACTTGAGATATTACGGAAATACATTTTGGCCAGTATATTTCCTTAATCATGTAGGTACTGATCTGATACAATTCGTTTTAATCCCCAGTTGAACAGCCTAACAGCAACGGTGAAAGATTTGCAGTAACATTTACCTCCACTTTTAATTCATTCATCAGTGACCTGCGCAACATCTGCACCGATACACCGGAGACATCTGAATTTCATATGCTACTTAAACAAGGTACTCAGTATGAACGCACGTTTACAGTGGACCCTCTCTAACACAACACCTGAGTATTAAAGATAAAAGTTACAGTCATAATACCTCAAAGAAACAGTGACTGATGCAATACAGCCTGTTTCAAAATATAATAAGGATCACACGATCTGTAAAAAAGATAATAAAATCTCATTTATAAAAAAAAATGAATGATAAAACAAAATAAGTTTTACCCATCTCAATTTAATAAACCTCACGGTGTCCCAGTATTCCTTATTATTCACGAATATCATCTGTAGTAATTTGCTACACTGCCATCTTGAAACAGTCGATATTGTCTGAATACCAGACATAGTTTGCAAACGGTAATACGATGTACGCTTTTCTCGCTGTTTCCGACCGCAGAATTTGATCCATTTGTTAGCATACAAAACTCCTTACATTAAATCTGACACTGACTTTTCCAGCTCAGTTTCTAATCTGGTCTAAATTATCAGTCATCTTCGAGATCGAATTACAAAGGTTCAACTGTATATTTATATCCATGTAAAAATATGTTTCTGATTTAAAATTGCAAAATTATATATCGACATACACAACTCATATATTATCTTCCACTGATAAGAACCAACTATGTTGATTCTGGGAAAAAGCGATGAAAATAATTCAAGAAACTCTTTATTATCAATATATTCCTTCATACTTTGATTAATATATCTTAATATACATAATAAATGTAGTTCTATCCCGTTTTATACTATAGTATTAAACACACAGTTTATTCAAGATTGAGTGCCAGTTAGTAAGCAGAAGATATGAAAAATAATTTCAGTTAATATGAATTTGTAGATCCGTTTCTTTTAAATATGTCCAGTCATGTAATATTTTCATTCTTTACCGTATGTTATGGGTGCATATCTCCAATTGACTGGAATCGGTTATCTATTTTCTCTTTTATTTGTGAGTGTTGTATACCTGATAGCTTACGTTGTAAGCTGATGGATATTAAAGAGAGAAACGAAACATTTGCATTATATTTTTTCTTTTCAAATCCAAGTGTAGTATTTCCATCTGAGCATAGTCTTGATAAAACTTTCTTTTAGGATTTCAAAATAAATCAAGAGTGTACTGCCCCGACGCTTTTCTTGGGATGTTTTCCTACTCCTTCAATGACGGAAGTACGCTCAAGTGTGGTAATCGCACTGAACTATGGGACGTTTGCAGTGATCGAAAGGCTATGACCTTTAATTACAATGCATGCACAACATACATCGCATATTCAGGTAATGATTGACATGGGGTAATTTTGTATTCTAAAATAAAAATTATATTTTTATCATGCATGTATAAAGAAACCTTTTTAATGTTTTTTTTTTTAAAGTTTTGATAATGTTTTAATGAAACAAAGGACTGATATATGTCTGAAAAAATGAAATTTATTTAATTCAGTTTTAGACGAAATTATGTTTATGACGAATATATTTTACTGGTTCCCAGAGTTTCATTGTAAATGGGTTTGAATGTACTCGAAGTCTTTTTATTTCCGCAAGAAAATCAATAACCCGAAATACTGAAAACTTGTTGACGGTATAAGAGACCGAAATTTTATTTTCAACTGGATGTTTTAGAACTAGAGCGAGTGAATTTGATTTATATAAGCTGTGTGTATATATTATTGGGGAGAGTGGATGAAGCAGTGAGAAAGTACTCTCAAAGGCATATGAAATCTTGCTGAGAGATGAAAGTTTGTGTAATGATGTCTACATCATGGATTCAACCAGACTGAAGTAACCAGGGATTTTCATTTAATACTATAAATCACTTATTTTTTTGTGAGATTCATCTTCGAGTAAACTTGCCAGGTTGAAATGCAAATTCCAATATCTCGCATAGCCCTTGATTTTAAAGTAATTTTCTATCACTCAATGGAGTAGTAATGTATTCTCCAAGAAGCTGACAGAAGTAAGTTTGCAAAAAATATTTCGACCATAAATATGAGTGATTTGCTGTACTATGAAAAGAGAGTGACGAAACTTTTTGATAAAGAGTTTGTTTCCTTGAGCATTGCATATTGTTATATACTTCAGAAGTTTAAAAAAAAAAAAAAAAAAAAAAAAAAAAAACCTAGACAAAATCTCTCTTTAAAGGAAATCAAACCCATTTATGTCTGAAGTTTTAAAACTACACGTAGAATAATTTCAGTCTGATTTTTCTGTTGTCTCCTATATATTGCAAACAAGTTTTATAAGCCACTATTTATTGCTTTTTCAGCGGGCGGGATGGTTTACTGTGTCAACAGTCTGGCATTTGGGGGCTATTACTACGCCGCAGTTTACAACACAGACCCAATCGTCAACGGTGTAACAACATATAGATTTACATGTTTGGTATTGATATTCATCAGGATCCATAATTTTATAATGACGTCATTCCCGGTGGTATCAATAATTGTTGCTTGTTCATTTGAAGGGGTGTCTTTCTTTTATCCGAATAATTCAATCGGCTTCACTTATAAATAAAATCCTTGAACAGAAGTGTTTCCTGTTTCAGGTGAAATATGCGTCACAAAAAGCTTGGCAATAGTTATCGATATGATTTTCTGAGTTTAATTCTTTAAAAAAAAACATAAATCAATTGAGTTAGGACTTTAAAGACAAACCAAGAACAAAAATCGAGTAAACCGAATGTTTTCACCTAACGAAAACATGGCTTTCACCCGTATGTTAAAATTATGAATACATCTTGGGCAATTCTCTCGAAGAAAAATTTATCTAGCTAATTTGAAGAAACTCTGTTTGTGTTAAAACGGTATCAAAATTGCTACCTGGTGCTGCATATAAAATGCATTAATGCAAATGGCATTACAAATGATTAAAGAAAATTACTTGTACACGCATTTCAATAATTTCTCCCCATTCGTTAACGTGGACAGTATCATTCGTTTCACCTTTGAAAGTTCAAGTCCCTGGTATTGTAGATTTTCGGCAGCCAAGAAGAGTGTCCAGAAGTTGGTGCAACACTGCAGGGGTGAGGGCTCTTAATAATCACGTGCTACTGTCGTCTGTGTCGTAATCTGAGACCATCATTTTCAACATAATAATAAATAAAATATAATTTAAGAGAAGAAAACAATTGATTAACAAAAACAAAAACAAAAATATTTAAGAACAATTGCTAAAAATATAAGTGTCAGGAAGTGAACTAGGAGGTTGGGGCCTCTTGTGAGCACCCTTGCAGGGGAAAACCATTTGACAACAAGGGGTATCTGTAGCATTACAAGCACCTTGACGTTTAGAGGATGAATTGAATGCATATTGTCTGCGTTAACGGAGGAGATACTGGTATCAAATTACTGAAGCCTGTGTAAAAAGAACTCTCTTTATCCATTTCTAATCCGTTCGCATTAATATGTTTTTAGATGCAGCATCTGGTACCATTTGCTATGCCATTTAAAAACAACATGAGTTGTATCATAGATGGTCGTCATCCTTATTTCTACATCGCATGATTTCTTTTGTTTGGATGACACCCGTTTGAGTGAAAAGATTACTTTGGAAGTGATTGGTGCTATTCGGGACAGGGCGGTCATCAAATCACTTACAATTATGTATCTTACTGATTTATGCTGATCTTAGGAAAAAGATTGATGCAATTTTTATTTAGTTTTTTTGCGTGGGTGGGTTGGTAGAAGACCATAAATGTTGTAATGTATTACGTCACTTACTTATGAAGAGAGCACGTGATCTATAAACTTGGAAAGTATCCATATGATGCATTTAAAATAGATTAATTTTTATAACGTGATAATAACTGAGTTATATTGCAATCTATCTATCGATCTGTCCTAGGTTGCTTAAAACGATATTATATACTGACTCCATACGCTGATTGACCTGTAAAATGTTTTCATTTAATTTTTAAATGAAAATGAATAATTTGTTTTGAAACACTGAATTTCATGCAATATCCTATATCTACTGACCACATGGGTCTGATATCATAGCCAGCTGTGTATTTTTGTACTATGTAACCATTTACATAGATTCAATTTAGTAAAGAAATTAATTGAATTGAACTGTGTATTTTTGTACTATGTAACCATTTATATATATTCAATTTAGTAAAGAAATTAATTGAATTGAACTGTGTATTTTTGTACTATGTAACCATTTACATAGATTCAATTTAGTAAAGAAATTAATTGAATTGAACTGTGTATGTTTGTACTATGTAACCATTTACATAGATTTAAGTTAGTAAAGAACCGAACTGAGTTTAACTGTTATAACTATACCTGTTAATGTTCGTCAGATATTTAATTTTTTTGTTGAGGCGTTTCCTCTCTGATTCCTGAAATTTGCAGATGGGAACTTTGTCCGGAAATAACGTGTATGTATCGCAGTCTCCCAACAGTTGCGCTAAGACGCAGACCCCGATGTCAATCCCAATAACTGCAAATGACACACGTTTCGGAGCTTTTATGTACCTTAAAGCATATAGTAAGTGACACTCTCAGAAGTTTATTACCCCCCCCCCCAATAAACAATCCATCTAAGAACGAAAAAGAATAGAATCCTACGTCACACTTCAATGTTCTGACGTCGAAATACACTAAACCTAGGAAATAAGCCACGTCGTTTGTTTGTTTGTTGGTTTTTTTTGGGCGGGGGGTAAGATATCAGAGGTTTTTATTTGTGATCATCTTGTTTTTAAGAGCGTCGCATTACGTTTTGGCATTAATTAATTACGAGTTGTCTTTATTCCCTTTTGATCAAAGCAGCGTCTTTACATTGCAAAAATGTAAACCCACTATTTATAATTTAAACCCATTATTAATATGTCTAACTTCAAATGTTTTTGTTTTCGTTTTGGTAATCCGGAATATTTTAAAATTGAACAAAATGCAAATAATCTTAGATCAGTTTTGTTGTTGCCTGTATGCACAATAAATACAACCATATACCAATATATATATATAATACATCTAAGAAAATTGGGCGTTTCATTTCTAACACCATCTTTTATTCAAGTCATTTTCAACTGAAAAACTTTGGTGTCTTATTTTCAAGATCGTCTTATTATTTCGGCCGTCATATGTTTAAGATTTTAGGATAGCTGGAGTCGTATTTGTGAATTTGTAAGATAAGATGTTTGTAAGATATTACGCATCAATTTGATTTTATTGTTGATATGGGTATAGGTTAATAAAAAAATTGTTTTGATTTACATAATGATCTGAATCTGAGAGAGAGAGAGAGAGAGAGAGAGAGAGAGAGAGAGAGAGAGAGAGAGAGAGAGTACCACGCAGAAGCATTTGCTAATGTAGCAATATTATACATTCTTTCAACAAGAACAGTGCTTCCTCTTTATTTTTGATCTTGCCAAGTTGTTATTGCTTAGTAATTATTCTGTATATTTCTTTTTGTTTTCAGACACATGTAGTAAGTATACAACTACTTACATTTCAAGAGATACAAATGCATCCAAACTCCCATATTTTGGAACCGCTTTTTAGGAAGCAAAATACACAATCATTCTCATCCATATTGCCATACAATCATTGTCATCTATATTGGCATGCAATCATTCTCATCCATATTGCCATGCAATCATTCTCATCTATATTGCCATACTATCATTCTCATCCATATTGTCACGCAATCATTCTCATCCATATTGTCATGCAATCATTCTCATCTATATTGTCATGCAATCATTCTCATCCATATTGTCATGCAATCATTCTCATCCATATTGTCATGCAATCATTCTCATCCATATTGTCATGCAATCATTCTCATCCATATTGTCATGCAATCATTCTCATCCATATTGCCATGTAATCATTCTCATCCATATTGTCATGCAATCATTCTCATCTATATTGCCATGTAATCATTCTCATCCATATTGTCATGCAATCATTCTCATCTATATTGCCATTCAATCATTCTTATCCATATTGTCATGCAATGATTCTTATCTATATTGCCATACAATCATTCTCATCCATATTGCCATATAATCATTCTGATATATATTGCCATGCAATCATTCTGATCCATATTGCCATAGAATCATTCTGATATATATTGCCATGCAATCATTCTCATCCATATTGCCATGCAATCATTCTCATCCGTATTGTCATACAATCATTTTCATCTATATTGCCTTATTCTCATCCATATTGCTATGCAATCATTGTCATCCATATTGCCATACAATCATTCTCATCCATAATGCCATACAATTATTCTCATCAGTATTGCCATACAATCATTTTCATCTATATTGGCATTTTCTGCAGATGGAAATGAATTTACTTGTTTCGATCAGTAGTTACGGCCTCAATGAATTAGACGCAGATATAAAGTAATATTTAATTTGTTCTCATAATGTAAATATAACATTGCATGTCAGCATATTTATATTTTATATAATTTCATATCTACCGAATCCTAGTTTTTATAAATATATAAATTGTACTCATTCTTTTTACGTCAATAATTAAGTCCTCTTTAGTTTGACCCTAATACAACTTTACGCTTTAAATGTCAGAGAAATTCGAAGAGAAATATTTGAAGCTACTCTAAACCGACAAGATGGCAAGATAAAAACGATTCAATGACAGTGAAACACAAAGGTTGACAATAGAGTACAGCTAAGTACCTAATAAAAAAAAATTCGTTTAGTAGCTCAAATTAATTTAATTGTTTAAAGTTTGTAGTATCCATGAAGCCGTTTTTATATTTATAATGGATAAAGAAGACAAAATAAATAGTAGCCAAAGTATATTATTTCATACAATTTAGTATCCATCTGAAAAAATTTGTAGTCAGTTGCTATTATGGCTACCACTAATGAAACCATTGGTAAAGGCTTTAAACTTAATTTTAATTTCACTCAAAGAATTTGAAAAGAAGCTTTGAAGAAGATCTATAAAGCCTGAATTTTTAGACCTATATATCAAGATCTGAGAGAATAAAAGGAAATACACCAACAGAAGAACTAAAACAACGGTTTTACAGTGCACATGCCTGGCGACATCTTGAGTTGCAAGGATACAAAAAAATTAATGTCTGCTGTATCGAGATGCATGCGTCCTTTTGTACAAATTATTCACTAAACATACGTGAATATACTAGAGTCGTTATTAAGTTGCCAACGAAAGTCTTGATTACAGAGCTGTTACGACCAGTTTGATTTCTAATCTAAATTACCGCAACTACACTTTGTTTGCTCGCAAGTTGACTTTGTTTCATTTTCGAATGATGTTGATCATCAATTAAGGCGTGCGCACTATGAAACCGTTGACTGATTCATTTAAATGTTGCAATATGGGTCGGAATATATCATGATTCTCATGTTGTTGTTTTGATGATTTGCCATAAGGATTTGAGAGCCCATCGGCCAGTGAGAGCGCAGGCCCCCAGAATAATGGCGCTATAATCGGAGGAACTGTGGGTGGACTCTTGTTCCTGGTGGCACTAGGTGGCGCTGGTATTCTTTTATATCTGTGCGTACGAAGAAAACCGTCATCAGAGAGGCTGTTAGAAAAAGGTATGATACACAGGATAATAATGTGTTGGCACGATGTGATGACTCGGTACTTACATGCACGGAAGAGTCAATTTTACGGCAATTGGAGTGTTAACCTATTCGACACAAAATATTATATATTTTTTTTTTATTGTTGTATACTAGTATTATGGTTGATTAGCCGGGGGCATATCCAAAGATATACAGTAGGATCGGACTGAGCTGAAATCACTGAAGCTTCCACCCCTATTAGTAATAATTAGACTGAGTGCATACTCTGCCATCTGTCTTGTAGTCCCACCGCTATTTCATCGGAACACCCTCACTTGATCAGGTAGAGTGATCAACCCGACACTCACCGATCTTGATCATACATTTAAGTCATGTAGGGATTTCTATATATACAACCCATCACCTATCCCTACACTAAGTTGGGGAGTGACGCGAGGCCGCCTTTGTGATGTGGAGGAAACTGGAGTACCCAGAGGAAACCACCGTGCCATCTGAGGACCCTGTAGACACATCCCTTCTGTGTCATTTGCTGGGATCGAACCAAAGATACATTGGTATGTGGCCTAACGCAGCTCACGTTTCAATATGTCAGGGACTCAACGCTTATATATACGACACAGTTTTGCTGCCGGTGCTGAAAATGTGCATAAAAAAATGAAGCCCGTCCTCATTCAAAGTAGTTTTTGTTAGAACATGTCTCGTTATGACATCCGTCATGAGGCATATAATGCATTAATAAAATATTTTCACATAAATTCACGGAGTAAAATTATTGCAAACAATATAAAATAATTTTTCTGTGTTTGCCTTACGTATATGATGATTGTTATAATAGCATATTATGTTGGGAAAATTTAGAATTCTTAAATATGATCAATGGATTGAATTAAAAAATAAAAATAAACAATAGACAGAGATAATACGACTGGGAATCGAATAGTATGAAAACTGTATGGTATTTTCCAGAGGTTTTCCAACATTTAATGACTAATTACGTCCAAAGATATTCCTTGTAACTTCTCCTTTTTATTATTTTGGGCAGGTGACAAGAACACCGAAGTAACACTGAATAGCGTGTATATCGTATATTGATCACTAACATTTGATACATATTGAAAGCAGTAAAATGCAAAATATTAATAAAAGAAACAAACAATCATAACAGATTGAATTCCAGGAATATTATTACTTTTAATGTTTTTATACTGCAAAAGAAATCATATCCATAAACGTTTTCTTTTTTAAATTGTGGCACTGTCGATGCTTTTCTTCATAAAAGCCTTTCCCCAGTACATTTCCTTCTCTCCTATCACTTTTGAAAATGTACGTTCTGTATACTCTGAAGTTGTTTATCTTATAATTTGGAGATGCATTGACAATAAATAAAATGTAGGATACTTGTATAGTTCGACAAGAATCTCCTGTCCGTGTGACCTTTAATTTGAATATTCATGAGGTTCTAGTCAACTCGTAAGGGCCATAATATCAATTGTAATTAAAGGTCAAACGGATAGGTCATTCTGCTTCATAAGTGATATAGATCAATCTGATTAAAAATAGATTCAAACTCGACTTTGATCTTCGCCTTAAAAACTTGAAATAATGGAATTTTACATCATATCCGAATAACCCAGGGAATAAATATAATTCATTGATTTTTCAAGCAAGTAATATTCCGTTTCATACGCTATTTTGGTTCGTTTCTTTAATACACTTCGAACTTCTTGCTTGAGATGGAGAGAAATTAATTCATTGTTCGAAATTTGACATCTTCTTTTTGATAGGCTACTCAAAAGAGTCATGCGCACATGACCGCCAACGTGACTATTACAGATCCTTACAGCGCTGATCGACATATTCTTAGGATATGATTTAATCAGACTGTGAGCTAGACGAAGCTAATCTGAGTCTAATCCCACGCATAAATGAATAAATGATAATAAAGAATGTATTATAGATAATCCAATATGCCTTGGCATCCCCCTCAAAAATATATCCCAATTCACAGCACTTGTAAAATTAAAAATTTTTGTCAGCTTAAGTTTACTATTTATCTTCAGAATTCATCGCCGGAAATGCGCAAAGGCCTTACTTTATCAGAGAAATTACAAACGCAAACAAAAGTGAAAACGTTCTGATAATATCTGCGTCAAAGGAACCAGTTGAAGATGGGAATACGGAAAAACTGAAAGACAGCACACAAAGAAGAAGGAATAAGAAAGACAACCACACATCCAGGATGGTGGAGGAAAAAGACGATTGCCAATCAAAAGCTTTGGTGAAAAAAGACCATGGCGCTCTAGAGGCAGAAGAGACGAAAGAAGCTGGCTTACAAAGGACAATGGAACAGAAAGCAAACATCCCGAAGACGGAAGGGAAGATGATCTTCACCAATAACGTTCTCTTTTCAAAAGAGGGTACAGGTTTAGACGTCAAACAGCAGCCTCCGGCGCATACTGCTTACAGACAGACACCCATTATAGACACGGATCACCCGGCAGTGGTAGTCTTTGTCGCAGAAAACGTTCGAGGCAAAGAACCAGATAATCATGGTCGAAAACTTGATGGAAGAACACTTTCTATAATCGTGACTCCAACTGAGAATACAATAAAAACTGGATCGACTCTGGATACTTCTCTCACATTGTCTGTTAGACCATATCTTCTAAGTCCCTTTTCTGAACGTAACATATGCACAGAATCTCATCCGGAATCTTCGGAACAAGATTCTGCAAGTAAGTCTAGCGACAAGGACTCAGAACAAAATGTGGTTGAAGTAGACGAAGACCTAAAGTCAATAGAAAATCCATATCCAACACATGCCAAAAAGCCTGCCACAAATTCAGTTTCAGTTTTTGCTAAATATGACCGACTTCCGGCGCCAGATTTTGATAGCCCGAAGAAAAAATCCCCGAAGTCTAAACGGCAACGAAAGAAAAGGCGTAAAAACAAGGCCAAAATTGTGCCATTTAGATCGAAATCAAGTAGATTATCACCTCAGCCCCATGGCTCATCCTCTGATATGTCATCGACGATTTGAAAAGAAACAGTCTACTCAATAGGAAACTTCGCAGTGCAAATCCATACTTGTACAGAAAGGATAGTGAAATCAATGCAAATAAGCCAATCATTACAAAACCTGCTATTCCATCAACATCTATGGGCCTTGGAGGGGTTGGGTCCCTCGGACATGGACCATGGACTGTAGATATACCATAACTTTAAATGTCCATTTTATCTTTATCGAGCTATCGTCTTTCATGGGCAGGTTTAATCTATCTATCTCTCTATCCATCTATCTTTCCTTTACCTCTCCTTTCTTTCTTATTTTTTTTATTTTTTTTTATTTTATTTTATTTTTTTTTATTCTAAGATTTGTGGTCTTAATTTTGTCCCAATATCTTGTGAAACGGAATTAAAGACAATATATAAAAATATAACGAAATGATCCAATTAAATTCAGCACAGATATTGCTTCAGAGTTCGACAAAGCTAGGTGTGAAATTTCAGTTCAACTTTTTCTATTTGTCCCACCAGATATAAACTCGCTCAAAGAATAATTGTATGCCTCCAATTGTTGAATTCCAGTTTCTTCCACCTGTCAATAAAACATTAACTATCGCAAATTCCACTGATCCGCTTACCAATATCATTGTTGGCTAGGTGGGGGTTATTATGTAATTCCAGCTACGTGAACAATTTCTGGTTGTTTCATACCAGAAGGTTGGCCACTTAGGTGATCGTCATTTCAGTGGCCACACTATCAACAGCTATCATCTAATATTCATGAAATTATCATAGATACTTAAAAATTTGTATCACTTTATATGGAAGTTATTGTCCAAGGAAAAATTTGAATTTGTAAAAACAAAAATGTTGGCTAATTTGATATAGGAGCTGACAATACTTTTGCAATAGGTCAGTTATGGTGTAGACAGCCGCTGTAGTATCGACAGATGAAGAGATACAAATTTGATACCCACCTCCAATGTGGCATTGGGTCAGTTATGATGTGGAAAGTCGCTATATTATTGACAGACGAAGAGATACAAATTTGATACCCACCTCCAATGTGGTATTGGGTCAGTTATGGTGTGTGGAAAGTCGCTATATTATTGACAGACGAAGATATACAAATTTGATACCCACCTCCAATGTGGCATTGGGTCAGTTATGGTGTGGAAAGTCGCTATATTATTGACAGACGAAGAGATACAAATATATACCCACCTCCAACGTGGCATTGAGTCAGTTTATGGTCTGGAAAGTCGCTATATTATTGACAGACGAAGATATACAAATTTAATACCCACCTTCAATGTGGCATTGGGTCAGTTATGGTGTGTGGAAAGTCGCTATGTTATTGACAGACAAAGAGATACAAATTTGATACCCACCTCCAATGTGGCATTGGGTCACAGTTATGGTGTGGAAAGTCGCTATATTAATTGACAGATGAAGAGATACAAATTTGATACCCACCTCCAATGTGGCATTGGGTCAGTTATGGTGTGTGGAAAGTCGCTATATCAATTGACAGACGAAGCGATACAAATTTGATACCCACCTCCAATGTCGCATTGGGTCAGTTATGGTGTGTGGAAAGTCGCTATATCAATTGACAGACGAAGAGATACAAATTTGATACCCACCTCCAATGTGGCATTGGGTCACAGTTATGGTGTGGAAACTCGCTTTATTATTGACAGTAGCTATAGATACATATTTTTGACACCTACACACAATAAGTGTTATGTTATAGCCTTTTCTGAGACGTCTGTATGTTTGATTTTTGACGTTCGTAAAAACTACTTCCAATCTTAGGAGTTGAATGGATGCATACTTGCTTTTCAGTACAAAAATATAGGCATATTACGTCACTCTGTCATGCTTGGAAACATGTTAGAAGGGGGGGGGGGGGAAGGTAGTTAGAGCAAAACAAATTGATCTAACATTTAGAATGGTCTCCTGTCAAATATCTTAAAGGTAATAGCGCACTTTTTAATAATCATGTTTTTCTGTATCACATTTCTTGGTGTTCTATGGGGCAATAACACATGGAAAAGTGGAAACTGCGTACAATGTAATGGTATAGAACTTTTGAAAAACATAGTATTCAAGTATATATTTACTCTTTTTCTAAACTTTCGTTGACAGGTTTTTCATCACTTTCAGTAAAGATTTTAAAATCCTATCCATCGATCCGTACTTTCGTCTTCCCATCTCTAAGCAACTTCTGAATAACGACGAAAGGATGGTAGATCTTTCAACTTCATTAAAGGCCAACATCCTTTCAAGTTAGAGTTTAAACGGAATAATTTTAGAATTGTTCCATTGATATACATAATTGATAAAAATAAAAAATGATTGCTTAGCTTATTTTTTATTTTTGTTTATGATGTAGTTTGTTTTCCATTTTTCTTTGTTTTGTTTTCTTTTGTTTCGTTTTGGTTTAAAATGAAACCTTATAAGAGTCACCTTTTTCAGGGGACGATGTTGACTAGTAAGGTACCGACCATTTCATTTTCGCGGTGGGGTGCTTGCGATTTTTTCCCAAAAAAAATACCAACTATATTAGATGATAAAACAAAATTTAGATAAAAAAAAAAAAAAATTCCTGGATGGAAAGAAAATTCCAGGCCCCTCCCCCTCCCCGAAAATTATATGGTCTTTTCCTAATGCACTTCAGCTTAAAGGATTTACCATGACGACTTTCAAGCGGCTGGAACATTGTTACGTCTAATAATGAGATTTAATTTCAATGCATGTTACCGGAAATTTATTTGAATTTGTTTTTCTTCAAATTGAATTATTTTGTATTGTAGCATAATTACTTGTAGATAAATGTATCAACTTGCATTCAAATCTGATATAGAACATGTCTTATAAATTGTACTTATTGTTTATTTTATGCTCATATTTAAATAAATTAGATGTGTTACAAATGTTATTATCCTTAACTTTTCCTGTGTTTATATTTCGTTCTTTCTTTCTTGATCGATAGCTATCACAACTTACAATAGAAGCATACAGGTCGGGACAGTTTCCATACATATTTGAGTATTTAAAGCTTTTTCTCCTCTTTTAACTGAAAGCGTCTGATGTTTAGTCAATTACAAACTAAATTTATTTGAGCAACGACAAATAATAATTAAAAAGAAGTAAGATCGCATCGGGAAAATTACTCTTTAAAAGAGAACTGTGCCTAAATGTAAGAAAGGTGGCTCATTGAAGGCTCAATGCATTTTTGTCTTCCAAGTTTTATAACGTTTCTCTTTCAGCTGATAAATATGTAAAACTATACATTTTCTAAATGTTTATAAAAATGGCAAGCATAAAAAATCACAATTCAACCAACAAGGAAAGAACACTTTTGAAATATGAACTTTAATTTTATAATTTAAAAAAAAATGTTTTAAATAAATGTTCTTCTGTCATCTGAAAATAGATACACACTAAATGATGCCGTCATAGATCATCCACTGGTACTAAAGTCCTTCGAGAAACAGTTAGATGTATGTATGTATGTGTTTGTGTGTGTGCGTACATGTATGTATGCAGTTACAATGTATGTATGTATGTATGTATGTATGTATGTATGTATGTATGTATGTATGTATGTATGTATGTATGTATGTATGTATGTATGTATGTATGTATGTATGTATGTATGTATGTATGTATGTAGAGAGAATTTACACTGGCAACAGGAGGGACTTTTGTCTCGGAAGGTTAACCTGTAGACGGCTGATAGATAGATGGATAGAAAGACTAAAAAATCAAAAATCGAAATAAAGTTAGTATGTGTATATGTATTGATGCATGAATGTACGTCCACTCAGAGGACCCAACGTACAGAAGATCGGGTTAGTGTGGATGGATGGATGGATGATAGTCATAAAATTTTAGTAGCATTTCTTTCGCCTTTCTGGGATCGTTAAATTGTATATTGAGATGGACATCATGGTGAAGTTAATGATGAAATTTAATACAAATATTTCTATGAAATTATAAGAAATTTCTTCTCTGCTATCCAGAAATCTTTTTTCAAGTAATGTAGGCCACAGGCCGAAATTACAAATGAGTATATACAATAATAACAATACTGGCACAGAGCAATAATAATAACAATACTGGCACAGTTGCTTTGGAGGGTTGGGGTGTGGGGTACCCACAGTGGCGGCACGAGAGTTCGAGGCGCCCGGGGGCAATGTTCTTTAGTAGCGCCCTTACTTTGCCACAGAGAACAGTTTGTATGTCAGTTGCCAACCTCCATTCCCCTCCTCATCTACTCCCTGGTTACAGCTAAAAAAAAGAAGCTCCCCACGGCGCCCCCCCTCGCCCAGCGCCTGGGGGAAATTGCCCCCCCTCCCCCTCGCGCCGCCACTGGGTACCCAGGCCCAGAGGGGGCCCAAAATTCCCATCAAAGAACCTTTTTTTTATTGGGTGAGGGGCCCATAATTAAGTTTTGCAGAGGGGGGGGGGGGCAGAATTTCTTGCTACGCTACTGGCTTCAATGCATATAAAAGAAAAATTTATAAAAGGAATTTAATACAAATTTGTTTTGCTTCGCAGAGCAGATTTAACGTTTTCTTTAGTTCGATACATATAACAATAATCCAGTTGAAGCAGCTTCGCTAGCCAAGGGTCGTCGATCCACTTCGTTCCACATCGACCTTTGGCATATGTAGCTAGTCAAAACTTTGTTTTGAACAAGTGCCCTCTTGCGGATGAAGAATTACTGTCCCTAGCAAGCAAAATCAATTGACCAAGCAGAGAGCTTGTTACTTGACCTGTTAGGTTTTAAATATGGTGACTTACATGCTGTTCACATGCCTGAAAATGCAAATGTGTATGAGCGGTTTTAATTGGAGAAATGTACACAATACCTGTCGTTGTCAACGGGGGCTGCTATAATTATTTCCAGCTATCTTCCTATGTCAGTGTAACAAGCAACCTGATTGTATCAATGTCTTTCAGCTGTATCCAATCAGATAGAGGAACGGCATATGCCAGGGGTCGATGTGGAACCAAGTGGATCGATGACCCTTGTCTATCGAAGATGCAGTTGACGCTAAAGTTTTCCAGTTTTACAGACACGAACAAAATGATATTCAGTCTCGAAATCACTGTCACAAAATGCACATTTTCTTTCGTAGTAAGAAATATCATCATAGATGCCTATGTTAACTCTTTGATTCAGACAGTTTCCTCTTCATTCACAAGTAAATATAAGTGCAATGTTTTTTAAATTATGTCTAAATATGGTTCTTAAAAAATAATGCTTAATTACTCACAATTCTATTGATTAGATCTAATACCTTTTCAAAATCTTCAGATATGCAATAAAATCTTCCATTTGATTTTCAAGATATTTCCAGATTATTCTGTGCAAAACAAATACCTTCTCTATAGTACTATAACCTTTTCTGAATCCGGCTTGTTGATTATCAATTAAATTAAATTGTTAAGAACACAGCATTAACATATTACTCAAAACACACAAAACTAACCTCTTATTCAAAACAGTTGTAGATAACTGTATGAGAATGCATCTATGCTACAAATGAATACTGTTCTGTGGGAAAATACATGAGAATTATTCAGGTTATTTCCGAAATGTTTAAGAGTCGTTTTTCTCCATTGCATTTACTAATTGCATCAGTGATTTCTTGTTTACATTTTCTTTTGGCAGTCATTTTTTATAGGAGTTCTTACGTTTTACTTATTCATTGTGATATTCTTAGGAACAAGATGATATAAAATTTTCCAGAGCCCTTTTTTGAGCATTTTCAGAAGATGCACCAAAACAATGGTTGTGTTTAATAGGTAGATTTTGTTGAACATTACACCTACTAACACATGAATCTACAGTTTTCTACAATCCCGAATTCTGAGCAGGAATTTGTAAGGTCTGCACTAATACTTGCATGACCAACTTTTAGTCCTTATCGTTTATAAAGGCCAGGTTTAGTCAAATTCTCAGAAGTAAAGTTTGCGATAAAATATAATTAAAGGATTTTATTAAACACATCCAACTTGTCATTTGGTTTATTAAGCGTGAAATAGCAGTTTGATTACGCGTTTAAAAAGCGACCACCTACCTCACGAGGAGAACGCAACTGAGTTTCAGTAAAGACAAGTCGAGTTACCGTTTGTAGCTTGACGTCTTGGTGTCACTCTTTATTCATCACTTTATCACTGCTGCTTATCTCAACCGGTAACGATATCTGTCTATGTCAACTAACTTATCTCAACCGGTAACGATATCTGTCTATATCAACTAACTTATCTCAACCGGCAAAGATATCTCTCTATGTCAACTTACTTGCAGAGCATCAGTTGTAAATAGAAGACAACAGCTGTGCATACTTTCAAATCTGGACACTTATTTTGCCCTTACCATGTACACCTTTCTTTTTTAGAAATAGTTTCCAAAATACCGTTGTAACTATATATATATATATATATATATATATATATATATATATATATATATATATATATATATATAGAGAGAGAGAGAGAGAGAGAGAGAGAGAGAGAGAGAGAGAGAGAGAGAATTAAGCAACAGCGTGTCTCGTTTTACATCTAGGTCGCTTATTTTTGCAAGTTTATTATTAATAAATTATTTCTATTTTATCATATCCACACTAATTAAACCTTTTTCAGATCCTTAAACTTGGTATTTAACTATTTTAAATTGCATATAATATTAAAATACAAGGACAGAAAATATGATTCTGGTAAAAATAAACAAATACCATCATAAATAATAAGTTCAGTTTACGTACTAGCATAAATGAAACGCCATTTCTATTGAACAACTTTTGTAGTATTTTCATCAATCCGAATTTTGTTCTGCTACTACAAAACTCATTTTAAATATTACATAGCCTCTTCTTCGGTTGGATTTTACACTCAAGATAGATGCTGACCTAGGTTATAGCAATAAATGATAAAGGATTGCATCTGTGTACCAATTACGTCACTAACTTTCAGTGCGCCGGAATTAAACGAAAACTCCCGATTCAGATGAGCGGTAAACTGTGAAACAAGTGTTCTATCGGCTCTGTTGTTCAATGAATCACACTATATCATGAAAATAATACTTGTAGTCCATGGAGCTCATATAATATAGGTTTTATATACATTGCACTTGACGATTAAGGTAATCTATACGATATATCGCCTTAACTGTAATTTAAAGGACGAGATTGGACATATTTTCTTTTTGGCACACAAATAAATTTTTTGTTTAGTTACGTTTTGACCATGTTCAGTTCCTTTCAAAATCATTTAGGTGCATTGCATTCATTTACAATAATATCTTCACACTGTAAGTATTTTATACAATTGAAATCAATTTTCATAAATGTTTTGCCAAATAGCTCACAGAGATCAATATTGTAATATATTCCTTTCCATAACCTTTCCTAGCGTGTCAGTTTGATTACGTTTGACTATAACAGTATGTTCGTAACATGTATGTATGCATAATAATAATAATAATAATAATAAAATTAGAAGGTATTGCTGAAGTTTCATTAATTGTTCAAGTTTGTGAAGTCCAAGTCTTATGCATATAGTCAGATTTAAATTAATACATTTTTTACGTGGGTGGGGGTGGGGGGTGGAGGCGATTCGGGAACCGGGATGGTAGTGATTAGTAATTCATGACACACTGGCATTGAAGTCCACGTCAAATATAATGAATTCGATTGCTATATAACTGTTGACAGAGATTATAATATACAGACGCCAATATTTGTGCTAACTTTCACAAAAGAAACATCATCCGTCATTATATAGTGCCGATTTCCTACCTAAGAGTCATCAAGTATGCATTTGTGCATTCAGTTAACTACCTAACTAGATGCTAAACGTGTTTTACTTAACTTGACGAATATTTTGCCAGCCGAAATATGAGTGAAATTTGCACAACTTCTCTCTCTCTCTCTCTCTCTCTCTCACACACACACACACACACAAACACACACACATCTGAATAAATGTACCCATCTTCATCTGTTTATCTTTCTATCCATTATAGCAATTCATTATTGAAAATGAAACAATAAGTGTTTTTGTATCTGTCTGTCGGCCGCTATTTAAGTAAATCAGCAAGTAAATTAGTGTATGTATGTATGTATGTATGTATGTATGTATGTATGTATGTATGTATGTATGTATGTATGTATGTATGTATGTATGTATGTATGTATGTATGTATGTATGTATGTATGTATGTATGTATGTATATATGTATGGATGGACGGATGGATTATGGATGGATGGATGTAAGTGCAATTTCCTTTCATTTTCTTTTCACCTGACTCTTCGCAGATATTATAGATGTAGTATGTCTTGCGTCATACAACAATAATCAGTTAGTATGGCGCTCTGTTACGGCTACAAAGGGTAGAGCATAAAGACAATAAAAATTGTTTAAGCTCGAAGATCTTTTTTGTTAAGAGCTAAAAATATAATGCAATGGTTCAATAATCCGGACCCTAATAAGAGTAATGGCTGTAATGAATAAGTGGTGGATTTAGATACACTGACATGGCTAGTACTGGGATTTAGATACACTGACATGGCTAGTACTGGGATTTAGATACACTGACATGGCTAGTACTGGGATTTAGATACACTGACATGGCTAGTACTGGGATTTAGATACACTGACATGGCTAGTACTGGGATTTAGATAAACTGACTTGGCTAGTACTGGTGTAAAATGTGATTTATCATTGCCTCTTCTTTTTATTTTCTTTACCTTTTTGAACATAAATTTCTCAGGTAGGTTTTATTTTTAAACTGCTATACTGAGATGTTCATTCTTTTATTCTGATATCATTATCGTAATTAAACGGTATGAATATTCTAAATTCGTCCGAGGTAACAAGAAACTGTACATTTAAGTTTTATTATTTTCAATTATTGAACCAAAGAAACGTTTCTCTTTGGTTCATAATAACACAAAATAATGTAGTTTAACAGAACTTATTTTCCATCGGCAAATTTACTTTTTTCTTTCATGCAATAGCTATATCCCATTTTGGGAAGGGTTCTGTTCACAAACAAACGCACACACACACACACACACAGACACACTATTTTAAATCTTAACATAACAACAGAAACTTGTGGCAGGTAGTTAAATAAATACATTCAGCTATTTTGGAGATAAATAGATATATAGATAGGTAGGCAGATGTCTGAAACTACACATGTAAAAATACACATGTAAAATTACAGCAGATTGCAGAAGAGGTTACGTCGTTAAAACAGTTCCAAAACTTATTTCATTGCGACTTCTAGAAGATTCATCTATAATTTAATATTTATTCTTGCTTGATCATAGCACTGGATGAATTCATGATGTGGACTGCAATATTATTGTGTAATAATTGATTAGTGTCCTTGTTTAATATTGACATATAGAATCTAATGTCTAGACAACTGATTACTTTGGTAAAGCTATTTACATTGCACAATGTAGATTGTTACAGCTAGAACGTCAATGGTACCCTATTTAATTTTATCTTAATTTGATCAATTACTGGGGTTTATTTATCCAATCAAGAATTACTGCACCAGGTGCATCGTCTCAAGCCACGGGCGATAATCCGCTACACTCCTTTTATCACCAGTGGACGCCATTGCAGAGATTTACTCATTTCTCATGAGTATGCATATGCCTATTTAACCAATCACTGCGAGCGCGAGTAAATTTTTTCTCGCCATTGTGACCCAACATGCTATTTCATGCTATCTGAATGAGTCAATCAAATTTTCTGTTTTAAGCACACTCACTTATCAATCGATAAAATGGATACTTGTGTTGTTGATGACGTATTTTTGTTTGCGCGTACTCATGTAAAACGGGTAAATCTATGCACAGACAGCCACTGGTGATAAAGGAATCTAGCGGATTATCGCCCGTGGCTTGCGACGATGCATAAGTTGTGGAACAGTGTTAACTAATGGAGTTGCATTATGTCAGTTTCACAGTGCAACTGGCCAAGTGATTTTCAGAATACCATTTGAGTGGACAGCAATAAAAAAGAACTGACTTTCGGAACCACTGGTATGTCGGGCTGGACGCTGGTGATCATCACGGGCAATGTTACGTCCTGGATTGTTACCTTATCAACGGGACGGTTATGATATTAAAGTACGTATATAGCAATCTCATTAGAATAAGACATTTAAACTTGTTCTATATACATACGTGCTGTTTTTTGAAGATCTGCGGAATTCCGGCCTAGAATCATTAATGAACCACGTGCTGAGTTTGCAAAACCTAAAGACCAATCAGGAGCTGTGTTTCTAAACAGTTTTAACATAATGGTTGGTAATATGGTGGTTAACGAAATATCGGATGCTTCGTCGATTGTCTTATCTTTCTTCTCTCCATGTTTGGCCTAAGTTTTTGTTTGGTTAATTTCATTGACACTCCTTTTTCCTCGTTGTTTGTTTACATGGAACGAAGAAAGGCCACAGATCACACACATATTTCTAAAACTACGCTCTCTTTGGCGACTAAGCATGTAGCTACTTTGATCACTATGGTTCACCACCCACATCCACCGCTCGTCAAGCCTTATATACATTATGTTATTGGAAATGCCCATCGTTTCACAGATCTTTCCACAAAATGAAATATTAATTATAGAATAAGTTCGTATATGAAACAGATATGAAATAATAAGTTGAATACTTCACAAGAATCTCAAATATGAAATAGAAAATCAAATATTTAACAAGAATCTCAGATATGAAATAGAAAGTAGGATACTTAACAGGAATCTCACATACGAAGCAGAAAGTAGAATACTTAATAAGAATCTCAGATATGAAATAGAAAGTCGAATACTTAACAGGAATCTCACATACGAAGCAGAAAGTAGAATACCTAATTAAAATCTCCAATATGAAATAGAAAGTCAAATACTTAACAAGAATCTCAGGTACAAAACGGAAAGTCAAATACTTAACAAGAATCTTAAATATGAATACGTAACAAAAATCTCACACATTGATATTGAAACATACGATGTTGTCATTTAGTAAATCGTCACATTCTCTATAAATATTTGTGAAGATTACCCTTGGTATAATTTTGATTTATTGCATTCATTCTTTATTTAAGAGAAGAGGAGTGAGGCTACCTATACCATCCAAATTTTCTGAGGCTAACAGTTTGATGAATGAATTTGCCCACCAGTCGTTATCTTGCCTTGCAGCAATGTGAACCAGATATTAGAAACATGTATGGGTTACGATATAAAGGACGTTAAAGGTCCATTTATCTGGGGGATTCTCATGAAACTGTTACGTTTTCTATGAATTCGGAGATTTTTTCCTTTTACCCTTTGATTGGTAAAATTCTCTTATACTCAAAATTGCGGATTTAATCCTTGCACTTAGATGTTTTTCTTCTGCGCGATCAGAGCACATTCTGTCTTTTCTGTCAGCCCATAATGAAAAGGCTGAAAATGCTCCAAAAAAGGCTGCAGACCATGGGCTTATTAGCTTTATGGGAGAATCTTCCAACCTAGTACAGTAAATCCGTTATAAAAGGACGCTGACAGGAAAAAACGATTTTGTCCGTTGTAGACAGATGTCCTTTAAATAAAAGTTACATATTAGAATCAAATTAAACATAGGGGTTCAGAATTATTGTTGTTTATAAGCTGAATTTTATATGGAAGTATCATCTAAGACAGTATTTACTCTCTATGTCTTACTTCAAAAGACAAATTTGCATTTTTATATCAAGCATGTATTGCTTATTTTGATTTTCGTCTGATTCACAGGGCGTCCAATACAATACAACTATTCCAGGAGACGATTACAGCTTATCTTTGCTGGAGTATGACACAGGTGTCTGCATACACCCTACTATTATCAGATGTCAAGTAAGTTTGTCTGTCTGTCTGTCTGTCTCTGTCAGTCTGCTCCATTTCCTATCCGTCTGTATTGCTATCATATCTGTCTTTCTGTCTCTATATCTTCCCTTCTATGTCTATCTAGTTATGATATCGTCTGTCGATTCTCTGTCTGTTTGTTGGTTTCTGCTCTTTTTCTCCCTACCTGTCTATCTTGGGACCAGTTTTTGTTACTCTCCTTGTCCATCTATCTATCTAGCTAATTTCTTTCTCTCGTTGAGTGTTTGTTTCTGTGTCGGTGCTGCCTACCCGTCCGTTCGTCTGTCTGGAGTTTATTAGTTTTTTGTCACTACATATATGTCTTTTCTGACGGACGGAAATATCACTATCGTATAGAAGATTTGCCTGACATGAGCTTCGAAGGATTGATGCTCCAAACTTTGTACGACATTTCGCTACGAACAAAGAAAAACTGAACGTATGACCACTACGATGAGTGAATGTATTTGGTTCACATCTGCCACAAGAAAGGTTAGGACAATCATAGATGTGACATTTCAGACCCACTAATACCAAATGACTCTTATTACCGAATAACGTACCTAAGACAAGTACAATAAATATCATTGTTGACTGGTGGATATTTATGCCCAGAAAAAAATGGAATTTTATATGTTGCAAATTATTTGAAGGAATAATTCTCAGATCAATAAAACTTTCTAATACTGAAATTATAAACATTATAATACCTAAACTTTTGTGTGTTATTCATTTGAGAGAGCAAGTAAAACAATATACCTGGGTATCGTCAGATCTGTTCTTGGCAACAATAAGAAATTTCTACTCATTTCAAATATCATTTCTTAGAACATGTTCAGCGTATATTATAAAGCAAGTCAAAATATTTCAAAATGAAAAATATGCAATATCCGTCACAATGTTCAAAATTATAGTTACAGATAGGCTTTTGGATAAGACTTACACGTCCATTTAAATAACGCCGTGGATCGATTCTGGTGACAAATGACAAAAAGGTCTGAGTGAGAAAATAATATATTCACAGACATGAGGCGTTTGACGTTCATCAGAAATGCTCGGTGAAAAAGGCCGCAACATAAGTTGGGGGAAGTGAAAAAGTAAGGAGGTCTTTAACACCGATCACTTTTATAATATCTTTGAATCTCATTGTCTTCTTTTCGTCGGCGTCGCTGGTGATAGTTTTATTGTGTATAAGGAATTGTTAAGTTACCTCGTTTCTGGAGTTTATTATGTCCTGTGCGTGTGAAACTTCAGTCATGTTCGTGTGAGAATCAAAACTTTGTATGGTATCATTTAGGGTTAGCAACTTACTTCTTGCCGAAAAAGCTAAGATTATTTTTCTTATTATAATGAGGTTTCTGAAACCTTCTGCATCAGACTTTGACATCTGTGCTATAAAAAGGTTTCACTATCTTAGGAACTTCAATATATACTCGAGCTTTAATTGAATTTTTCATAGCGTTTTAAAAAAACATCCATAAAAATGAAGAAATCTTTCTTTGAAGAGGTGATAATTGTATGTTTCTGAGTCAGACAAGAATAAACTAAGATTGCTTGATAGTTCACCCTTTTTCTTCCTTAAAACTTTATCGTAGTCTGGAAACAGTTTTCATTTCGTCGAAAAACTGCTTTGCTTGCAGAATCAGGCAAGAAAACAAGAAAATAATCTCCTCTACGTTCTAGGATCAAATACAGTAATTGTGTGACAGTTATATTGTCTAAATCAATGGTCCTTTTCTCTTAATCTGATTTCGTGTGTATAAGGGGATTTTAAAGGTTTTTAAAATGGGTTTGGTTGGTCTGAAGGTTTCATATGCACAAATGAATGAACAGTTTGGTATTCAGCAATAGATGGAAGTAGACTATATTCTCAAACATACGGAACATTAAAAGTCTTTTTTTCAATAAGCCAGAATGCCCTTGAGTACAAATACTAGATTTACTTAGCTATATTGACGGCATACAATTTTAATTTATGGATCAGTTTACCTACAATATTCAGAATGAATGCTACTTCGTCTTTAAAGATAAACGATGAAATCATACATTAAATGATCATAAAAGCATAAAAGCAAGTATATTTTTTACACTCTTAAAAATGATTCATACTTTTGTGAGTGAGCAGGTATGTGTATATCACAATCTATCGGTAATGGTTGGTGTGTATTGCAGTAGATTATGGTTTATAGACAATAATCTTGTATATCACAATCTATCGGTAATGGTTGGTGTGTATTGCAGTAGATTATGGTTTATAGACAATAATTTTGTATACCAAGATATTTACACGAAATATCTCGATTACTACATTTCTCAAACAAATGAAGACAAATAGTTTTCATAATGCTAGTTCGAAGATCGTAAAATATCTAAAAAAAATTATTTGAATTGCGTTGCTCTTGCTTCGAACTGTGTATCTTTAAATTATATAACTTCTTCAAAATCACATTTTTATTAAAAGTGTGCAATTATCAGCATAATCGTCAGGATGTTTTCTATCTGAACATCAACAAAAAAGATTTTTGTTGTTTTTCCGTGTGCTAACCGAATTCAAATAGATTTTAGTTGTATTTCCGTGTGTTAACGGAAACCAAATAGATTTTAGTTGTATTTCCGTGTGCTTACCGAAACCAAATAGATTTTAGCTGTATTTCTGTGTGCTAACCCAAACCAACAATTCTGACTAAACACTCATCTGAATAGTGCTACAGTTCTTGAATTATATAAAAAATATATGCAAGACAAAAATATATATGATCTATTTAACCTTTGTCCAATGAAATTTTGTATTAGAAATATAACTTTATTTCCTTACAAATCTAATTTTTATTAGGGAAGTCCCTGTATTTCTTAATCACCCTTTGATATTCGTAGAGAAATGTCGTACGATATTCGGAGCAGGAATTGTTCGAAGCTCGTTTGAGGCGAAGTGTCTTCACGGCAGTGAAATATACCCTGATGAAAATCATCAGAATTATTGTTTTCTTAGTGTGTAGTCCGTTTGGGTTGTTGGAACGAATAAAGACTCTCTCTCTCTAATATGGCAAATAAAGATGACAATAAAGAAATTTGTCAAAACTTTTGGAAAGTGATTGTTACCATGTGTATGTGTGTGTGTGTGTGTGTGTGTGAGAGAGAGAGAGAGAGAGAGAGAGAGAGAGAGAGAGAGAGTTTTTAGCGACCATACATATGTCAATACAGTAGTATCTCGATTATCCGTACTTTCATTATTCAAAGTTAAAGTTCACACACACACACACACACATCATGTCTCTCGAACAATATAATATCAGAAATATGCACAGAGACTCCAAATGTAGCCGAGTATCATGTCTTGTTTAAGCAAGGTATGTTCATTCCTAAAATAAAAATGGCTTGGTTTGTATTACATGCTTTGTAAAGTTTGAGAAAATCGACAAATCTAAGCTGACCAATAGTCACAACACTTTTAACTTCAGCATTACTTATTGTGACACGTAATTCACAGAACATAGTGAAATTCGTATGTTATGTGGGCTGGTGTAGGCAAGTACGATTATCTAGTGTTGACAAACAGATCCAGTTTCAAGATCCATCATCAGATTCTGCTAACCGATCAATTGTAGATCAGTAATCAATCAATTTCTCTACATGACAAGATCATTTAGAAAACCTCTAGTATCGAATAGCAAGGGTGGGGAGTGAATTAACCAGATGGAAACTAATCTAACAAATGTATTATCTAAATATATGAATTTCAATGCTAAAGTATGTGGTTTCAAATTAATCCAAATTTGATAAGTCTATTTTCTTAGTTGCACTATCATCTGTGAAGGTGAATTGTCCAACCCCTTTCCTGGGAACCTTCGGTTATTCTTACAACAACGGATCTTCTTCCCTCTGTGGCGCCGACAACAAGCTTCTAGACGTGTGTACAGACAGACAAACAATGCACATAAACAAAGCGGTCTGCAAAGCTAATGTGGGTTATACGAGTGAGTATCATCATCCAATGAACAGAATCCAGCTGAACCAACTTGATTCCAATTTTATTCCAGACACGATCTTAATCAAAGATGTGTAGATAGATAGATAGATAGATAGATAGATAGATAGATAGATAGATAGATAGATAGATAGATAGATAGATAGATAGATAGATAGATAAATAGATAGATAGATAGATGGAAGGATTTAATTTTTTCCATGGGTAACAAACATATGCAAAAATTAAATAATATTAAATCCATCACAAAAATAGTATTGTATATAAATTGTTGAGGTAAACTTTATGATCCCACGAATATATATATATATTAGTGTGTGTGTGTGTGTGTACGTGTGCATGCATGTATATATGTAATGTATGTATCCGACTATGTATATTTGTCTCTCTTTCTGTTTTGACTATCTTTCTGTCATTGATTCTCAAGATAATCTTTTGCGAGAACTTTGATAGTTTTGTGTTCCAGACGGGGGTGAAGTAGTGTGTGTTCTGACAATTACTTCCGAATCAAACTACTTTGTTACTGTGTACAACACTGATCTCGCCGTGGATGGTTCCACCTTCTACAAATTCACCTGCTTTGTAAGTGGATATATATATATATATATATATATATATATATATATATATATATATATATATATATATATATATTAGGGGTGAAACGATACACCTGTGCCGCGTATCGATACGATTCACGATACACAGCCTACGATACGATACATTATCGATTCTCAGTTTAAAGAATTAGAAGGCAAACGACTAATAATTATTCATGACTGCTGAAGAACTTATATAGGGTAGATATAATTTTGTATCGATTCTTCACCTCTTGTATCGATACGTGTATCGATATGGCAAAAGTATCGATGCATCGATATATCGATGGATCGTTTCACCCCTTATATATATATATATATATATATATATATATATATATATATATATATAAGCGGTTATATTATTATTTAAAAGTGTTGAGTTGATTAAATACTATGAATTTATCAATTAATTAAATTCATGTATAATCTTAATTGATACCTTTCGGATAGACAGGATATAAGCAGTAAATCCATCATGTTTCCTTTAATAGACGTTCCAGTTTTCAGAATTAAAAATATAGACTGGCATAAGTGGAAAATTTTGTTATTTATGGAAGCCGTCATTAAAATGTGTGGCGACATGATTTGAGAATGGTGGATCAGAGTAGAATGTACCTACTAGACAGACATGCATTTTGATGATGTGAAAGCTCTTGAAGAAAAAATATATCATTTGAAACACATGATCAAAAAACAAAAGAAAAAAAGCGCTAAGTAATACTGACCAATGTTGTTTATGTACACGTTTGGCTGGCAAAAGTACTTTTTCTGTTCAGATATTGTGCGATCTGCTCGATTGTCCTCTATTCTGCTTTGACTTGAAGAAAGCGTCTGCGCTTGCGGTGGTTTAAAAAAAAACAAAAGACAGAAAGATCAATATATATATATATATATATATATATATATATATATATATATATATATATATATATATGCGGCAGATATTACAGTTTCCTGTCATTATTTTTGTAAGAGATAAGAAGAGTTAGAGTTCTTGCCTCGTCATGCCCCGGTCGTGAAAAGTATTAGTTATTAGTTGACGAATTTTCGGGATATTTCTGAGTTAGCGTTTGTCTGGTTTCTTTCAAACATCATTCAAATATTGAGACCAAACATTTTTGTGCGTAGAGGCAAAACTGAAACCAGACTTTTGTTGTTGTATGTAGATGGCTGCAGAATCCAGAAAAAAACATCACAGTGTCTCAGTCTCCAAGAGGCTGTACTAAAAATCAGTCCCCGAACAACGTCCCTGTGAATGCAGCTGGAGTTGCTGTTGGGGCGACTTTAACTCTGACTCCCTTCAGTACGTTATCTGGAACCAGTAGTTTATGCATCTTTTTGTCTGTTTTTTTTTTACTGATTATTATGAATGAACTTAGTTTAATGCATACAAAAAGCAGCTCAAACCATATCATGGTCAAGCAGGCTTCATAATTGGGCCTATACGGCCCGGTCGTAATCAAGAGATAAGCTGCATAGGCCATTTCAAAATGCCCTTTGTAAAACCCGCTTGCTATGGCATGGTATTGACTGTTTAGGGACCGACCATTTAATTTTCGGGGAGGGAGACTGAGATTTTTTTCGAGCCGGGATATTTTTTTACCTCAAGATAAATTTAAATTTATATAATGGATACATTCATTTTTTTGTTGATAGAAATCAGAGCAAGAACAATTTTAAAGCTGTTTGACTGTTTTTTTTATTTCAATCCATCACAAAAATAGTATAATTTTTTCAAAAACAAATACCAGGCCCTCCTCTCCAACTCCCCCACCCCCAAAAATAAAATAAAAATAAAAATAAAATAAAAATAAATGATCGGTCTTACAATGCATTACACAAATCAAACTATGCATGAATCAGGTAGCTATATTAAATAAGAATGATTGCATAGTACATTATAATAAATTCACGAATAAAGCTGTCACTAAATCACCATTTCTCTATTGTGCTTGTTACATTCATCAGTCAGTCGTCTAGGCCCACGTCTGATCTTACAGGCCCACGGCATTGTCTTCTGCCAGTTCAATCAGACTTTGATCAATATGATTGATCTTGTACCTTAACAAGGTCTATAGGAAAATAAATTTTAATAACATAGTCTTCTAGAGGGAGAATGAGGACACTGTACTCTGCGCGCAATGTGTGTGTGTGTGTGTGTGTGTGAGTGTGTGCGCGCCAAACATTCCATTTTTCTTTCCAAATTAGTAAGTACCACCCACTAGCACAACAAGATCTACTACTACTATTGTTGCTATTAGAGTTACATTTGATGACCAGGAATAATAATCGTAATAATAATAATCATAATAATAATAACAACAACAACAACAACAACAACAACAACAGCAACAGCATCAATAAATAACAAAATCCTTCAATTATTGTTTTTGACCAAAGCTTATATTTATTTCATCTGTGACACAACACATTTGCTCCATTAAATGTAATAGTTGCTGCACATCGCAGGAGAAGAGATGTTTAATATTTTCCTTTTTTTCATTTAGAAACTGGCTTTTTCTATTTTTCTTTTCAGCTACGTGCCGTAAGTATATACGACACAAATACTTAATATAGGAAGATAGAGTACTTTGTTATCATTGGATTTAAATATCGTGGAACGAAGAGTAGATGGTTATTATTTGACTTAAATATCGTGGAACGAAGAGTAGTTGGTTATCATTTGATTTAAATATCGTGGGAACCATATTTTTCTGGCAGTATTTTTGAAGGGACTTAAAAGTACAGTAAAGTCATTCATTTCGGAATAGTTTTTACCGAATAATAGACTAAAATGTAGCTTCTGCATGGAAAGTGAAAGGTTTTAATTTTCTTACAAGTTCAACAAACTTTAGCAATATTCTTGCATTTTTAGAAATCTTCTCATACTTATTGAAACTTTTTCACGACTTAAATATTTTGTCACGCACTTTGAAAGTTAAGCAATCTCTATCTGTCTGTCTGTCTCTGTCTCTGTCTCTCTCTGTCTCTGTCTGTCTCTCTGTCTCTCTGTCTGTCTCTCTCTCTCTCAGTAGATGTGAAGTGGAGTTCTCGGCTCACCAGATCAAAACATGTATGTTCACCAGCCAGGCCTACCGGCTCTATGTTACAATAGCGTTCTTTTGGCCAAAGCTACTCTTGTTTTTGGCTACCATTCTTTGCACAACACATGCCGACGTGTTCGCATGCGATGACACGCCTTGACACAGGAGTGTACTGGGTAAGCAACTCGGCCCTGGACTTATCTGCCGGGACAGGCCCAGGGTTTTGCTCACACCAGTAAAACACCGGTAAAAACGGATTTTTTTGACGGCCCACCGGCCCACCGATGCTGCTGTCTGCCGGGACAGGCCAGGGGTTTCGCTCACACCAGTAAAACACCGGTAAAAACGGATTTTTTTGCGGCGGCCCACCGGGATTTGTCCTGGTATGTCCAATGGCCAGTACACCACTGCCTTGACATCGCTCAAGTATGTCAGACAGGTCCTGGAGTGTAGCCAAAAATATCCATTTGGAGACTTTCGGTAGCACAAAGGTATTCTGCTACTAGACTATCATACACGTATAATTTTGCAAGCATGGACGCAGTGCACACAATGTTCCGAAGTATGGGCATCCGCGCTGAAAAAACCGTTGCCCTCCACACTCCGCGAAAATGCCTACAATATCAACCTGGTCCTCGATATCGCAGCCGTGGACTACCTTGCCGGCTATGCTGGCCGCACGCACATCCGCCCGATTTCGTATCTGCCCACGTTTGTGGACGATATACACGTCTTTGGCTACCTGCGCAGCGAGGACGTCTTATTTGCCCGCGGCAACATGCTTTGCACTACCGAGGACGCGGGAACCGCAAAGCAGGTTGTATCCCGCATACTGACTGCCGTACGCGAGACTCTGGCCCGCAAACTCGACTACACACAGAGTGGCTATATCCAGGCAAATCTTGTGCACACAGTAGAAAGAGCTATTTGCGAGACCCTACACTGCATTGATTCTGACACAGACGCCAAGGCGCTGTGCGCATGGGACAAACTGTACAACCCCAACGGCAAAACTCCACATTTGCTGTCTTTGTGGCTAATGTGAAGTCTCCGAGATTTTTATGAAGTAGGTTGCACGCTGCTCTTGAGTAGATGCTCCATCCCAACGGCTACTGAATCTACTTTATCGACTAGTGCTCGACCGCAAGACTCTCGTGAGTACCTCCTTAATTCAGAGGGAGTGCGTGAGCAAGGCGACTTTGTCGATGCAATGTGTAGCGAAGATCCAACCATCCTGAGCAACACAGACAGCGTGGTCGAGGATGTCTGCACCTACAGTCGCACCATTATCCAGAGCTACAACGTCCGTTCCAAGATCTACAACAAAATCTCAGGAAGACTGCACATGTACAGGCGGCACACCATTAGCACGACAAAAGAAGGATTGTCGCTGGCAAAGCCATGTTTGGAGAAATGTATCCCTTAGACGTACTTGTGCTAGTCTTTGGAAGTATTTTTTCATTGTATAGGGTTGACCCTTCTGGGACAAAAGTTTGGCCATTTTGGGCACAAAAAGCCGCTGTTGTATAGTGCTAGCACAGTACAAATGCAGGCACATGGACAAGGCGCAGACCAGTCTCAAGAGCACAGGGATAGAGAGGAGCCGCATACCATTCGCAAAACGCGGGGGCGGGAACTGAGCGGCAGAAAATGCACAATGTGCATACACAAGCACGCCTACTAGTTCTCCATACGAGTAGCGACATGCGCAAAGATTGTAGTGCCAGCACGCTCGGAACATCCGAAGATCCGTCATGACGTGCCAGATCGTGGGCGTGTCGTGGCGGGGCGGGGCGGGGCGGGGCGAGCATTCCAGCCGGAAAAGGCGGGTCTCAGCAGGAGGCATGTAAAAGCCGCCAACCTGTGCGTGACTATGCGAACACAACCTGGTAGCATGTCCTCCGGACGGACGCGGCTAACACTGTTTGCCTGCCAAGGGAATGATTGTCCGGCGTAACGACTGCCAAGGCTTGCACATACAAATATAGCCAGATCCAACTACGTAACTACGCTTGCACTAGCAGTTCGCCATTGTTTCGACTGCGCAAGCGCAGGGTCACTTTGGTAGGTACATCTTGGCCGACAAACCTATTCCGTCTTTGCGCTTGTTACTACATCCACTCTCTCGCTCTCGAGCTGGACAAGGCCATGGCCGAGGCAGGTCCCTCCTGCCTACACTTGCACTGGCGGTTTGCCGTCGTTTCGACTGCGCAAGCGTCGGGTCCTTTTGGGGGATACATCCTGGCTGGCAAAAGCCGCGTTGCCGACCATTGCGGTCGGTTCGCACCAAATGATAAAACGAGGGGGTGGATGGTTCTAGGGCGGCCTAGCCAACGCAAACCAGCAAAACAAAATGCAGACCTCTCTTTTCGAAAGGATGTCGCATGGGCATACTAGAGGAACAACTGCCAAGGCCTACATATACCAATATAGACAGTCGCGACTGCAAAGATGGCATGAGTAAGCCCTCCTGTGCTTTGCATGCGCTGTCCAAAACCAGCGGAGGATCTCTCGTCTCCGCTCTTTCCTACAGTAGGATGGCGACTGGCACTAGATAATGCTCTAGTCTCTGGCGCCGCCTACCATATGTGTGCCGAAACCGACGACTACCATGCACAACTGCGAGATTGCAGAGCCAGCGGCAAGTGCATGAACGACCAGGACTTTATCGTCGGTCACGTTACACGAAAGCTCATAGCTTCGCTACTAGCCTGACCGGAAAGGACTGACCAGGTGTTTCTTGTCCGTCTAGGCGACAAAAAACCGCTAGTCCTGTGTACAGAGAACGGATACGCCTTGCGAAACCCATTCTTCGACCCTTCCGCAATTCTAGAGACAAGACTCTAGACCTCCCTATGTGTGGGTCCCCTACGGCAGACGTGATGCAAAAAAGGTGGTGGGCAAACACATTAGTACGTCTTGTTTCTTAGTTACGACTGGTCCTGAGCGTCAGCTCAGTAGAGCTGGTAGTTTTTCGAGCTCGCAGAGTCTTTCGAGTTCGCGCTGCAGAAAGTAGCCGTGTGTGTGTGGGGGGGGGGGGGGGGGGCCCCAAAGCGTATGCAGAGGTACTCACCAGGTTCGAGGTCATTTTCTTGCATATTTTAGTTCTCTGGAGCGGAGACTAGCTGCAACTTTGGTGGTGCCACAAATACCTCGGTTCCTTCTGGCGGAAGGTTCGTATTCGAACCCAGAATCTGGATAGACTCTCGTCAGGCCTTTTCGGTGGCATCACATGGAACCTACACTGTGGCATGGTCTTTTGGCCTTGGAGTGTCTAAGACTGCGACCGGATTGCCGACAACGGGTCGACCACGCTTGTTGTAAAAGGTACGCGCTAGTTCTACCTGGAGCGAGAGTGCCTGACATCGAGTTCGACCAGGTACGCAAGCGTTTGCTTGTAGTCGACGACCACTAAAACAAAGTTGTCCGAGTGCTTATTCAGAATGACCTCTAACCCCTTTTGTCGTCTCGACTGTATGCATCCGACACAGGTGGACCTCGTTCGGAGGAGAGCCCACAGTTTGGTCGACGTAGTTTTATTGTCACCCGCAAATGGGCGCCGATATCCGAGCACCTGCACTTTGTTCTCCGCGCTGGCCTACGTTGTCGTCACTGCGTCCTTGTCCTTGTACGGGAGCGAAAGGGTCTGCGATACAGCAGGAAACACATCGGCCAGCATGCTTGTAGACTTGTTGCAAAAGGCCTGGACAACAATCTTTCTGGAGTTTGGCTCGCTCAGCTGGTAGTTATTTCGCATAACAAGGATACTTTTCAGGCTGGCTAGCTATTCCCGCTTTTCTTGTGCTTGTTGCGGTCCTTCTATCGTCTGGCGGCGGCAGAACTTGGCGTCCCGGCCGTCTTCCAATGTAATCAGGGGCCGTTCCCTGTCGCGGAATGACAGTACGGAGATCTTGCGGTTGGTGTCAATTTCCTCCAGTGGCCAGTGGCCTGAGCCTTCTTGGTGCGACATATCCAGGCTACGTTCAGATCATAGGGAAGTAGTTCGGAGGGCGGGGGCGCTGTGTGTACTTGCATGGAAAGTTTGCTGGCAGCAAGCACTGTGCCTGGCTCGGAGTCCTTCGTGTAGCATCGCAGCGGTGCTATGTCTTTGCTATCGTCGTCTGCCCATAGGATGCCTGCCCGAACCTCGAAACCTACCTTCGAGGCGGCCCACTGCACAGCCCGTTCCCAACGGTCGGGGTTGTCGCAGTTTTTTGTGGTGGGGCAGATCCCCATGCCAGCACTCGCTTCGTCTTTGTGTGGGCGTACAAGGTCACGTATATAATGTCCGTTTGGGCAGTTTGTCAGAACTAGACAGCCGTCTAGCTCTTTCTTTGGCAAAGTTTGTTCACTGCGTGAGTGGAGGTTGCACGACAAATAGGCCATCCTCTTATGCAAACACTTGCGGCGAGACAGTAGTTAGGACGTCCTGCACGACAGCCTTGGTTGTGTTTGCATCCAGCTCGATATCAAAGCGGCATGCATAAAACGAGACCTCATTGCATGTACAACCGTGAGCCTGGAAATCGAGATGCAAGATTGTTTGGCGCAGAAGCTTGTTGGGACAGTCGGAATAGTCTGCCAGATGCCCTCAAAAACCTTCGCATACTTTGCCCGCCTGGAAGTTCAGCCCGACTTTGTTTTAGATCTTGCAACGGACGGTGTAGCCCTTAAAGGTGATGCGAATGTGGTCCAGACATGCTTGCCCATGCTGTCCGTGTTGTCCAGAATGGTTGGATCTTCGCTACGCACTGCGTCGGCAAAGTCGCATTGTTCTCGCATCCCGTCTGAAATAAGAAGGTACTCCGCGAGTCGCGCGTGTAGTCGATAGAGTAGATTCAGTAGCTGTTGGGCTGAAACATATGCTTGAAGGCAGATAGGGCAGCCTGCAACTCCTCCATAGAAACATCGGAGAAATTCACATTGGCCACAAAGACAGCAAACGCGGGAGTATTGCCGTTTGGGTTGTGGAGTTTGCCCCAAGCGCAAAGCGCCTTGACGTTTGTGTCAGAGTCAATGCGGTGTAGGGTCTTGGAAATAACTCCAGCACTCTTCCTATCCACTGTTTGCACAAGATTTGCCATTATGTAGCCACTCTGTGTCTCGTCGGGCTTGTGGGACAGAGTCTCGTGTACGGCAATTTCTATGCAGACTACAGCCTGCTTTACGGTTCCCACGCCCTCAGTAATGCAAAGCACCTCGGCTCGGGCAGTATTTTTGCGGAGTATGTGAAGGGCAAAGGCCCGTCGTGGCGGATGCCCATTCTTCGGAACATTCTGTGCACTGCGTCCAAGCTTGCAAAAGTATACTTGTATGCTAGTCTAATAGCAGAGTACCTTTGTGCTACCGAAAATCTCCAAATGGATGTCTTTGGCTACACTCTAAGACCTGTCCTACATGTTTGTGCGATGTCAAGATGTGTCTTCGCTCAGGTCGCCCGAAGCACATGCGAGCATGTTCCTAGCTGTTGTCCAAAAACTGGTCGCCAAAAACAACAGTAGCTCTGGCCAAAATGACGCTATAGTTACATCTGGTCGGTCGACATCCTGGTGAACCTGGCTGGTCGACATACAAGGTAAACTGAAGACCCCACACCTCCACTTCACATATGATCTCTCTCACTCTCTCTCTCTTGATATATATATATATATATATATATATATATATATATATATATATATATATATATATATATATATATATATATATATATATATGCTTTGCGAATCATTAAGGTGGCGCTCTCCAGTTTCGTACTTTGCATAGGGTTAGATTTTTAAAGAAAAATAATTTCCCAGGTTTTCCTCACTGGTTATGTTGGCTATTTAAAAAAGACCTTGTGTATCTTAGGTATTACTGAAAGAACTTTTAATTCCCTTTATTTTGATGTATGATTGATGGGTGCAATTTGGGTTATAGAGTATACAGCTTGGTCTTACATAAGATGTGCACCTCTCAAAAAACTGCTAGCTCCGCTTGGTCATTTTCACTTCCTGGACTTCAAAGGTAAAAAAAAAAAAAAGAGCCGATAACTTTTTTTACTTTTTAGATATTTTGTAATTCATTCATAGTACTTTCAGAAGCTGGTATTGTCTGCTCTGGCAAAATTCGTTTCCCTCTTTTAATAACTCCTGAAAATAGTGCACTTTCGACTACTTTAGGCTGATTTTTCGAGCACATGGCAGGTTCCATTTTTGTCAGCTGTGTGTTTACATCAAGTCCAATTTACACAAGTACAGTATGTAAAGAAACTGCAGCCTCAGTACATCAAAATAACATACAGGTATGCCAACATTCTCTTCATTGTTCATGTTGCAAATTCAAACCACTTCACCTTACACCTGTCAATTTCTAAAAAGTACATATTATCTGTAGAGCGCCTCCTTATAGGGCATTAGGATGTGTACACATGGAGTTAAATTATGTGTTGTATGTATTGATATTGGCTCATTTAGTTCATATTGACTGCATTTTAGAACTTAAATGTGTCTCTTCATTCCAAAAATCAATTTGAACTATGAGACTGCAGGTAGGCTTGAAAAGAGTTATGTCCCTTGTCATTGTACACAACACGGTAATAATTACTGTCGAAAATAGAAACCTGTGTGTAATGATAGACATTTTTATTACAAATGTTTGCATGAATGTCAATTTCCTCAAGGAATATAATATCAGTTCTTCTTTGAATTGATAATATTTAGGGTATTTTCTCTTTTGCATTGACAAATAAAAATGTATGGGTAAGGAAAACACAAGAAAGATTACATTGTCAAGAAGTTTAATATTTTTCCATTTTCATTTCTATAGTATCATATGCTCTTGGTTCATACGGCAATGTCAGAAATATTTAAAACTAAATTAACAGATCAAGAAGTAATGAAATATAAAAGAGCTTTAGCTCGGCATACACAAGTTACAAACAAGTGCCACGTTTAGCGTGTATACTTTACTGAAGACCTGATTTCCTCTCCCTATCTTTTACTGTTCTTCGATCTCGTTCTACCATGTGCTGAAATACTGGATCAGATTCATTAGAAACAATTCCACGAGATTGAGCTAGTAGGAGCATAGACTTTCCTGTACCAAACACAGAACTATGAAGGGCTGAATGACATAAAGCATCAAAATTTCTGCTCCAATATTAAGTGCATAGGTGAAAATCCTATTGTGCAAGCTCTCACATTTATTTGTGTTGAGAAGACGTGAGATTTTACCTAGTTTGACATCGGAGAAAAAATTTCTCAAGACCAATATAAGCTTTTCACTGTCTTCATGACAAAGATTCAAATGTTTACCATACGGCAGAAATTTTGGTGAATAGGATGCCAAATGGGCAAGGCAGACAAGGGAATTTTGTCGGCAGTGTTCATGCCTATTGCTGAAACATGGAATAACATTTTGGACTGCTGCCTTTGCCTTTGCCAAAAATATTTCTTCAGAATTGAAATATCGTTGTATGCGTACAAGCTCTAAATACACTCTTCTCCTAATAGCAGTTGCCAATTTTTGCTGAAAGAGATGTCTGTCCATACCTTTGAAAGGACCAATGAAATTGACATTTTTTACATGTTTTTGAAGTGTACGCATCACATGCACAAAGCATGTATATTGCCGTATGGGTCGCTTAAACTTAGCCGAATGCTCCCTGACAGTTTTTTCAAGCTGAGCACTTGCATCACAAGTTAAAGAATCAATTTTCAGTATGTTTGCACTTTCGACTACTTTAGGCTGATTTTTCGAGCACATGGCAGGGTCCATTTTTGTCAGCTGTGTGTTTACATCAAGTCCAATTTACACAAGTACAGTATGTAAAGAAACTGCAGCCTCAGTACATCAAAATAACATACAGGTATGCCAACATTCTCTTCATTGTTCATGTTGCAAATTCAAACCACTACACCTTACACCTGTCAATTTCTCAAAAGTATATATTATCTGTAGAGCGCCTCCTAATGACTGTTCCAGCTTTCACTAATGAAACAACAGCAACAACAAACACCGGATCTTCCATTTATATTGCGGTAATTGCCGGGTCTGCAGCTGGGTGACTGGTCTTCATCATTGTTATCATCATCATAATTATTATCTGTTAAAAGAAAGCAAGCAAATCCAGGAAACTCTTCAGGTAACTAATATATATTAAACTTGCATATGAAAGAAAAACAAAAGAAATCCGCCAAGGTGTTGTTATTCATACAATTCAATTAGAAACTATATATATATAAATGTTACATTTTGTAACATTTGGCTTTCACGTTTGTACAATAATGTAACATTTGGCTGTAACATTACAAACTTTTTGAAAATTCGTCACATTTGTAACATTTGACTATTACATTTGGCACATCTGGATGTTAAATTTGGCTCTCACATTTCCAGGCAAATAAATACCTAAACAATGCCCATATTGCCCACACATATCTAGAGACACTGAGGTGTGTCAATGCAAATCAACACCTTGAGAAGTTAGGGAAGTTGAATGACCTGAGGTATGTAAAGCCTTTACCAGCAATAATAACAGCAAAGGATCACGATAAATACAACAGAATGAATTAAAAATGTTGCGGATGAAAACCTTACTAAGGTAGATAATAAATTAATAACCGAGGAAGTGTACAGTTTGAAATCGAATCAGTTAAAACTTTTGAATGAAAAGCTACATGATATAGAGACAAATTTAAATACAGTTTTTATTTTGAAACGAATCGAACAATCAGAGTTAGAGCAAATTGGGCGAGATCACTAAGAAATGGAGGATGACATGGAAAACAAATTAAAAACAGATGAAACAAAAGATTAAAATGTATTATTTGGGACGCTGTCTATATCAAACTCTGCGTTGCTGATTGGTATTGGCCATGTCATATAGAAACTTGAGCCATTACCAAAAACCTGTAAAATGTGCACATGTAAACAAGATATAAAGGTGTTTGAGACTTTGCCAGTTAAAGCAACTGTAAAACCTAGCAAAAACTATTCCATTCGTGACATATTGTAGATTCTGAATACGTGCTTTGCACAATTGTGTGTATGATATATGTCCGAAACAAAGAACATGAGTTTTACTGTGGTGAATTTAGCGAAAAGCCGTAGCGTACAATCATGCCAGAGCCTGGCAAAAATATTCTGAAATTTACCGCGGTAAGTGTTTTACGCGGACTTGGAATGTTTGAACATTTCCGTACACGACCAGAAGTTGTCAACCGAAGTTCTGTCGAATACGACGCAAGTTGCCGAACAAGTCCTATGCGGGTTTTGCTCCACTGTAGTTAGATGCGATGGACTGACTGATCTACCAATGCTATGTCATGGCCAGGACTCTGTTGAGGTGGTCCGACAACAGTTCTCCTCATCAGTGGACATGAGTATAACCCGCGATGAAACGCGCAAGTTTTTCGCGGCCACTCATTGTTGGATCTGTGAAGGAGCTTTTAGCTCCACTGATGAAAAAGTGCGCGATAACTGTCACATCACCGGCGCGTACAGAATAGCCGCACTCAGCGCATGCAATCTACAGCTGCGAATTTATACAAACAAAACACGAATTCCTGTACTGCTTCATAACCTGCGTAGGTATGATAGTCATTTGATCATACAAGGAGTAACAACATCATCAAAGGTGCCAATAAGCGTCATCCTGAACACGATGGAAACAATATATGACGTTCAGGATAGGACAACTGAAGTTCATTGAGTCGCCGCAGTTTCTGAATTCCAATCTCGACAAGCTAGTCAGTAACCTCGCGGCGGGATTCAACGATCGATTCAAAATCACCAGTCCATATGGTACCGCTAACCCTGACAATCTGAAGTTGATAACAAGAAAAGGAGTGTACCCATACGAGTACATAAGTGATTGGGCTAATTTTAACGAAACCCAATTACCACCAATCAAAGGCTTTTACTCATCTCTAACTCGGGAAGGTATCAGCACTCAAGGCCATAAACACGCAAACAAAGTCTGGTCCGCATTCGAGTGCAAAAACATGGGGGACTATCATGACTTGTATCTGTGAACAGACGTTCTTGTACTCGCGGACATCTCTGAGGCGTTCCGCGACACTGCTATGTTGGTGTATCGGTATCGGTTAGACCCCGCACATTACTTCTCATCGCCAGGGATGGTCTGGGATGCACTTCTGTCAAAGACAAAAGTAGAACTGGAGCTTCTCACAGACATAGATCAGCACTTATTTATTGAAAGAGCAATCCGTGGCGGGATTACCATGTCCAGCCAAAGATACGCTCGCGCGAATAATCATAACGTGGACGGTTAAAATCCTGACCTCCCAACTAGCTACATTAGGTACTTTGACCGCAATAACCTTTATGAATGAACAATGCTGCAGCCCATGCCTTTTGGCGGGTTTGAATGGGTGGAGCCCACATACATAAATGTGGAAAATGTATACGAGAGTACAACAGCAACAGCGACATCGGGTACTTCTTTGAGGTTGATCTGCAGTATCCAGACGAGCTGCACCACATCCACAACGATTATCCGCTAGCCCCGGAAGCGCTGTCTATGATCCGCGAGTGGCTAGCCCCGTATCAGTGTGAAATCGTTGATGGTTCCGGACGCAAGTTTACAGTTCTATTCTTTGCCCCAGGTCCACCGGTAGAAGTCGTGGCCATGTTAGCGGTGAACGTACATAGATGCGTTTTAACGCGTCCCCGATAATCTGTTAAATCTTTGGACGTCAGCGGTTCAGCTTCCTTGTATATGCTGGCAACATCCACGACGGTTAACGCGTACTTGTATGTGCGTCCGCGTACCCGATCAAGTTGGAAGAAACAAAAGATCAGCCTGGTGAACTTCTTTGGGGATCCTCACATCAAACTATCCACGGGAAATCTTTCTTGGCGCGGATAGGTAAATCTGCCACAACGCTTGTTTGGCAAGTCACTCTCCAGCAACCTCGTGGGTAACTTTGCTGCGCTCGCTAACTTTTCAACGGCTCCTTCACCCTTCCAATACCCGCGCAGACTGTAGCATATGGCATACATGGCCTTGTTTGTTATATTACGGTTTTACCTCCAATGAGTATACTTTGTCCAACGATTGGAATCTTGGCCTTCATACCTCCTTTGATGATCCATCTGGCGATTCTTTCTCCGACACCTGGCCCCGCAATCGCATTAAAGTCATGGATGAGATCCAACACGTTGACGCGCACGGATATCACGTGATGCTTTATAAGTAAGATCATGTCGGTAACATGCAGCATCGACGTGGTTTACATGTTCTTCTCCGGGCTTCGGTCGATTGTTAGAGTCCAGTCGTATATCCAGCCGTGTCCCAGGCCGGCAATAATTGTATCTAGGTCCCGGAGGGAGCCATATATGCTTTTCGCCAGGATATTTGCTCCACGGTGTCCAGGGTAACTTCGTTAACGTAGGAGCGATATCACCGCCGACTTTTTTTTAGACCTGCAAGGTCCCACAAACGTGAACTTCTTTGCCCCGTATCGGACAGAAGTTCCCAAGATTGCGGCTCTGTTATTACGCGTCCGAACAAGAGTTGGATTTGCAGTACGAGTTTTCATGCGGCATCGCACACAATACGAAGGCATGACTGAGTTATACAACAATTGATATTTAACATGGCGTCACGACAAAGAAAAACTAAAGATTTCACTGTCATTGACTTCTCTGCGCAGGCAAAGCTCAGACAACTCGAGCACGGTGACATGTTTCCAAACTCCGTTCGCGCGTTGATCATTGGCCCGGCTGGATCCAGGAAAACTCAATTGTTGTTGAATCTGATCATGAAATGGCTAACGTGGGATCGTTTGTATGTGATTGCACCATCCGCAGACGATCAACCGTGCTACGACGTACTCAAGGATTTCACGGAAGCGCTTGCGTCGTCAAAAAGGTCGTCATCGTCCATCATTGACTTGTTTTCCACGATCGACGAAGACCTGCCATTGATGACCTTTACCTTTACCCGGAAAAGGATAATCTTGTCGTGTACGAGGATGTGATGTTTGAACAACAAGATAACCCTGCGAGAATATTTTCCCGAGGTCGACACTAAAACACGGACGTGATCTATGTGACACAACGATACACGTACGTGCCTAAAGTGATCCGGGAAAAATGTAACATCCCGATAATATTTCGTGGCGTGAGTTCCGTATGCATGGTCTCGCAAACATTCATTAGACCTGGTGTGCCGCCGACCACTCATGGAATGACCAAGGACCCGTATGGTTTTCTCACAATTTATTTGAGTGGTAGGCCGCGCAAGTATCGCGCGTGTCTGGACAAAACAATTTAAACGACCATAATAAATATAATGTCAAAACCTGCCAGTGATACCATAGCAGAGTATGCTGACCGACGCCGCAAAGCTGCCTGCGAACACCTGAAACTGATCCGTAATGTTATAGCCGACCACAAACGTGTCAAAGATATGTTACAGTCACGACAGACCGCACGAGAAGACCTCACAGAGGGTTTTGAACAAACGTTTGCACCGCTGATTAAACCAGTAAAAGAGATGACAGGAACAGAAGAAGAACCTGATCCTGTTGTTAAGACAAAACGTTCCAAGGATATTAAGAAAGCCACAAGAGCAACAACGGAGGCAATTGAATGCTTGCCACAGGCGATTATGAGAATCCAAGAAGATATCAGAGAAATTGGAGACGCTGTTGATGTGATAGCAAAAGGCACCCGTGTACTCAATGAAGACGTCAGAGTGGCACTTGAAAATATCCCACCGCCACAACCACCCATCAATTATGAAAACACCGAAGCAATTATTCAAGGAAAAAGGTCGCCAGTGGATTTGTGAAAATCCTGTACGTGTTGCTCTTACCAGACGCCCCGAGTGACGCGAGTTCGTGTTGAAAATAACAGCGAGATCAAATGATGCAGCTATGGACGAAATATGGCCCTAGTGGCTATACAAGGAAATTACTGAGTTTCCACAAGCCTATTATAATAGAACTTGATATATTTCTAGCTGGAAATTTAACAAAGGCAACGCAATGTTTGTAGAGTTAATGCAACGAGTACAGGAGGGAAACCTACGAAATGAGGTCCCAAGCGGCAACACGTCCACGTGAACCTCGACCCGAACCAAAACCTCGACCAGAACCCGAAGACAACCCAGAACTCGAATACATGTACAAACCCCTATACAAACCCAAATACGTATGTGCAAACGAACCCGAACCCGAACCCTCGGACGAATCTCCACTGATGCAATTTTCCCGAGCCTAACCCCATGCGAACCTTTACAGACACCTTCACTGGCAAGAGAATTTGCCAGATTTTGAGAAGCAGCTAAACAACTTAGCAGGTGAGTAGTGAAAGAAAATCAAAATAAGGAGAAGGCCTTGGTTGACCGTGTTATCCCTACGACCTTGTAGATCGTTTGGAAACGCTCGTGGAGTAGGTTCGCGCGGGCAACAATGCACCAGAAGTCATCAATGAGGCCGTATCGATTTGTCAGCGGTTGCTCACCAACGACATTCGGAGACGTTTCGTTGTTAATACACGAACTCATTGAAGACATCGATGATGTATATAACTCCGATGATGAGTACTGAGGCAATTGAAACACTATGCTTTACGCAAAATGAATGTTGGGATGCAGCGTGTCGTTCCAAATACAACCCCGAGCTTTATCGTGATGATCACGATCTCGTCTAAGAAACCAGAATTTAATGTGTCTTTTTCTACAACAATCACCGCGTGGGAAGGTCGCACAGTCGAAATCGAACTAGCGTCGTTGTGAGTTTATTACAGTTGGCCTAATAACCGGTCGCGACCGTTTGGGGGCCTTCCCGCGAATAACTCGTTTACATTTTCGTTGGAGGAATGTCAAAAATGTACCTGGAACGTTATTGGATTTCTCACGGTGCATACGACATTGACTTAATTAATGAAGAGATCCGACGGAAGATTTCGTTGGTAACTGGCAAAGACTCTAAAATCTATATACACGAACACGCGCATATACTCAGCTCTGTCATCTCAATCGAATCTCCACAGTACGCGGTTGACATCGCACAGTCATCGCTAAGAACAGTTCTCGGTTGGGCAGAATATATTAATGACATTCCCTCAGACGAACGAATCTTACGCGCAGGATCTGGAGAGTCCGGATACCATATCGAGCAAGACATTGTTAGAATCACCACCACGATGCAGATTAATCTGACTTGTGACGCCATCAGTGGTAGTTACGAAAGCGGAACTTCCACAAGAGTATCCTCTCAGGGTTTCATATTGTTTGGGTTCTCCCCGAATTTGCCCCAGTGTACTTTGCTCTCGATTAGATACATGTTAGATCTCCGCGGGGAGACCTTGACAATACAACTGTAGATTAGAGATCGACCTGACATTTAAATATAATGAGAGTCTTAAGTGAACGTGTGATACCCGTGCGTGTTGTCAACGCGAGAAATCCGTTTACATGACATATTACAGAACTTGTCTCGGTGATGTTGTCCGGGGATTGTTCGCAGGAGCCCCAAAGGTTTTAGCGGCCCTGACCTCGCGCGCTGCTCCAATCGCTAAACAAGTTGCAATGCGAGTTGTTGAGAGCGACAAAAGTGTCGCTGCAAATCAGTTCAAAAATCGGGGATTGCAAACAGTTCAATCGATTCGAGATCGACTAGTGACTCGAGCACCGGTTATACTTCCATCAACAACAACAATGCCAGTTCCGATTGATAAAATCATCAGTGAAGCCGCTCAAGAACGTATAGTCGATTCGACGATTACAAATCTGGCAATGGGAAACGGATTCAAGTTGCGGACAGGAAAAAGGTATTAGATGAAGCCAATAATTTGTAAATAAAAACGATGGCAAAATTGAAAGACTCGATGGCAAAATTGAAAGATGCACCCGATATCGCGTGGGACATGAATGCGCCGGTGATGATAGATCGCAGCAGCAAAGATTTTCAGTATTATTCGTACCCGGCTAGCGACCTCCGGCCATTAAAAATAGAATTACAAAAGCTGGACACATCTAGGTTTTTTCTTCCATGTGAGGCTTCTTGGAAATCAAAGGAAAACTTATACAGGCCGACAATAACCTTTATCCCGCCAATGCTAAGGTTGGATTTGTTAACAACGGCATCATGCCGTTATTCTACAGCGCACGTTATTCCATCGATGAAAAGGAGATCGAAGCAATTTTCGACAATGTTGACATTGCCACGACGATTCTCGGACTCGCCTGATACAGTGATGATTATGGGAAGTCGGCTGGCTCGTCTATGGTGTTTCATAAGGATTCAAACGAACATACAGATCAGATCCCGTATATCCAGCATCAACTTGACCAGGGTGCTTTCCTGAGCCCACAACCCGCTGGTGTGCCTGCCAGACCTGGTGTTAGCGGTGCCCCTATACAATGAACAAACCCGAATTTAAAACTTCATGGACCTCTATTGTTGTTTTCGTGTGCGATTCCAGTCAGTCACATATTTGAGTTTTGCAGAGATATCCGCACGGTTATGTTCAGAGCCAAACACACGTCATATTAACCCGTAAGGGTACCACCAACAATGCAATTAGGCATGACGCTGACGTCGCTGCAGGCCAAGTTGTGTCCCCTCAGTCCAATCCAATGAATTACTTTTATGTTTGAATCAACCAGAGTGCATGTGAGCTCAATTGAATATGTAAAAGGTTTAGGCGGAAGCGAGACTCGAATCACCAACATTTCGTTTTGAAATCCCACGCTTATACCAACTGAGCTAATGAAGTCAGTTTCCATACACTGCAATTGCAAGTCTGTATGAAAATTAGTATTCCCTGTTTGTGCTTTTGTGTCTATCTGCAGCTGAACTAATGTTGTCATCTATCAGAATTTGTGGTGGTAGAAAATATTGTCTGTCTGTGTTTCATTATCTATCTGCAGTTGAATTAAGTTTCTTATCGATTAAATGTTTGTGATTTTACGAATACCGTCTGTCTGTCTGTTGGTGTTTCAGTATATATCTGCATCTGAACTAATTTTTATCAGCTATCAGTGTTTAAAGTGTTAGGAATACTGCCTGTTTAATCTGTATAGGAACAACCCTCTTACGTATATAAATTCACGCAAGTCCTGACCTTGCACACATAGATTGCTGATGAAATGCAGACATAACAATCTGGACTAATAGTCTATGTCTCCCCACAACCAGGTCAAGTATTGATTTTCCTGAACATGTACGCATACATATATGTCGCTCATGGAATGCAGATGGAACAAGCTAGTACTTGTGTGTTCTGATTTTTTTCAGTTATACAATTGTAGCATTCATTTCAGGAGTAAGATTTCAATATCACAGAGTTTTTTGGGAGTTGAAGGTATTTTTTGTTTGTTTGTTTTCAAACTGAATGTTTCAGAGAAGCGAGGGTATTTTTTTGTTATAAACGAGTGTTGTAGGAAGTTACTGAAGTCAGTTATTAACAATGTAATTATTGAAGTAGTACTATTTCAATAACATGATAGTAGTGTCTGCTTGAGTAGGTATGTAATGGGAGTGTGGTAATCTGAATTAATCAGTACAACCATTTTAATTTTGTTAATTGTTCGTGGGCCACAGCCTAAATTAAAAAGATCGTACAATTTCAATTTAACAAGTGTTCACCCCTTCTCATTACTTAATCACTTACTTTTGTCCCGACTTATGCCAGATGTAAATATTGGTGCGTGCGCGGTTGCTCCGGGAGCAGTCGAAGAGAAATCAACAAACCAACAAGTTTATCTGTAAAAGAAACGACATTAGCGTTTTACCTGCAAAGAGAGGCATATGGGTAGAGTAATTTTGATCGATATTAAACCAGAAGAGAAAAACAAAAACAACATAATCATCTGATAGCGAAGATAACATACAGCTGTGGTCCCCAACGCGGTGCCTGCGGGCGCCATGGCACCCGCCAAGGTTTTTTGTGTGCCCGCGGAAGAGGTTAAAATGAATAATAATAATTTTTAAAAAAATGGGTCAAGTTAATTGGTTGGTGCCCGCCACTCTCTCATAAACTCACAATGTGCCCGTTGGCACAAAAAGGTTGGGGACCCCAGACATACAGCGTACGCTATGCAGGTAAAATTACTCAACCCAATTGTTCTCAAGGCTGCACGTGCTGCATATCGGTCCTGTTCATTACTGTCCGAGAGCAACTTTAGCTAATACGCATGCATCCACATTTACATTTAGTGTCAGTAGAGACAAATGTTGGTTACTTTTTCGGTCCAAAAGAAACGATTTGTTCATCTTCTCAATAACAAATCTTTGTCATGAAGCACTCTGCAATTATATAATTACCAGAAAATGCATAACTTTATCTAGACCAAATAGAGTGAAAAGGTTTTCTATCGAATTTTCCGTCAAAAATCTTTAAAAACACATAAACAGTCCCTTTAAATTGTTGCAAATTGAATAAAGTCAGGCAATAGGCTACATTTTCCGATTTGCTTATTTGCTCCTAGTATTAAACTGCTAGTAATATATATATATATATATATATATATATATATATATATATATATATATATATATATATATATATTTGCCTTACCAAATTTTCGAACATTTTCTCCTCATGACTTATTATTATTGTGATTTAAGCAAGCTTGGTTATGCATTCGTCTATTACATATTGTGGAACAAACTTCATTTTGTGCAATATTTTTTGGTGTTTTTTAATTATTAATTAATTATTAATCCCAAGCGAGCTTATGTTTTAGCCTTGGGTCTGGAATGCGTCGTTTGTCGTCCATCATCATTTCCAACTTTATACTTCTTCTAATATGGTGAACTGAACCTGAAAAAAAATTGGGAAGAGAGCATTATAGCATTAAGAGCTTTAAAATTTATACAAATAATGTTGTTCCGCAATCAAGTATGGCCACTGTTACCAGAAATAAATTTTTAAAAAGTGACTTCTTATAAGAAAACGCTCAGGAAGATATGGCCAAATTTAATAGAAAGCATCCTGGCATAAAGCAATTTTTGTTGTTGTTGGTACAAATGATGCATATCCGCCGTCAAATGTGGCCACAGTTACTAAAAATAGATAAAATAGATAAAATCTAATAATAAAAAAAAAAAACGCGCAACAGAATGTAACCAAATTTGACAGAAAACATTCTGGCATAAAGAGCTTTCACATTTGTACCTACCATGCCGATCCGCCTTCAAATATGTCCGTCATTACTAAAAAAACCCAACTTTTTTTCAAAAACGCTTAACATAATTTTACGAAATTTGACAAAAAGCATTATTGCAAACAGGGCACTCAGAATTTTAGAAATGATGCTTATCCAGCAATCAAATATGGTCACCGTTTCTAAAAATAAAAACACTTTAAAACAACTTCTTCGCAAAAAGTGCTGCAGGGAATTGTCCTACATTTGATAAAAAATAAAAAAAAAACAAAAACACTAAAGCAAATAGGACTTCAAATTTTGATTTTACAGACGATACCAATTAAACTGACTTTGACAGATAGTATCCTAGCATAAATGCTGAAGTGACATCAAATATGGATGGTGATACAAACGATAGAGAAACTTTGAAACAATTGCTTTTATAACATATCCTATCAATAGCATTGGAAACAATTTCAGAATAAAGTATCCTACTGATCCAGATTTTTTGGCAAACTGCTCATGCATTTAGCTATTAGTAAGATGTTAATCAGGTGAGCGATCTCTGACCCACATATGCCTCTTCTTTGAAGTTTAAATACCAGTTCAGCGATTGTTTGTAAAGTGATGATCAGTAGGTTTTCCTAACTATTCCCTTACTTTGTTTTCGTTTTTACGTATTTGAGTCTTTTATAAAAAGTTCTTACATTTTATATTGAATCCTCTCAACTGTTCAGGTAGTGGCGTAGGACAGTAAGGCATACATGTCACTTTTTGTCTTCAATTGAATTTTTGTTTAAAATCTCCATTTTTCAAAGGGAATATGTCTTAAATGTGATAAATAATTTTGAAATTAACTTCAACGAAATATATTCCTCTGCAGATCAACAAAAGACCCGCCTGAATTATTCAGACGAATCAGTGGAACATCCGGCTACTCCTGTGACGTCACGGTGCGTGTTCGTTAGCATGTCGACAATGACAGATATATCTATGTTAGAGTTTCGTACGGAAAACACAAACCAAACGGTTGTCGAAAAGCTACCTTCAAGACCCGGAACAAGTAGTACTGCTTTACCACCCTTCAGTCCCGTCCCTAGTGAAGAAGAAAAGCTTTATAAGAGTAGTAAAGACATGGTATTTAGTATTAGGGAGGGACATACAGATGTCTCTTCACCAGGTGGCCAACAGGAACAGGAATATACTGACACAAGGGACGAACTGCATCCACAAGACGTCGACCAAAGAATTTCTTCATTATCTCAAAACGATCCCGGACAACCTGCATCGTCAAGTGATAAAGTTAAAGTGATTCATCTACCTCTTGCATCTCAACAGATAAATCAAGGAACGGAAGGATTCGAAGACAATCAAGGGATCCAACATACTGCTCAATTTATGAAATATATAGATAGATCTGCAAATATAATTTTTTCTGGTTGGTCGCAGGGTGGTCAAGCATCGCCCCATATTAGCCGGGTCAACCTTGAGCAAGGTTTACATGGTGCCCAAACTTCACAACAGGCAGAATTTGCCCGAACAGAAAAAGAGCAAGGCTCCCTACGAGTTTCGAGAGACGGACAAACTTCAGAAATGATCCAAGGACGGAATAACCAACGTACTTCTGAAATTCTACATGATGGTCTAGTATCCCAACCAACGGAGCTAGGCAACACAGTTGTTTTAAATAATGACCGTACATCGCCACATGTAACAACCAACGATGTAGAGCAAAGCACCTTGAAATCACAAACTGGAGGGTCAAGATTATCCCCCACAACACAAGGCAAGGCAGAGCGATCCTCTACCCCTATCACATATGATGACCAGGGATCAACTCAAATGATGGTAGTCCATGTTCAAGCCGGCAATAATCCTTCCAGAAAGTCCATCGATGGACAAACAAGGAAAACTGAGCAAAATATATCCCAGATGGTGACAAAGCACCAGGAAGAACCTGACCCGACAGGTGGTGTTCAAAGATAAAATCAAACTTCTTCACCACAGGAAGATCGGTCATTAAATTAACGATTTGTATCTGAGGGCGCTGTTCAGCAATTTAGAGAGATCGACCCAGTTCTAGTACACTCAATAATAAACGTTGTACTGTCAGAACTTAGACAGCAAGGTCTATTGAAGAACGAAAATGTTACTATGGAACAAAATTCTGAAGCAGGAGGAACTGGAGGCATATCATTCCGTGCTCAAAGTTCGCAAGTTCTAAGTCATGGACAAGCAGTATCGCATGCTGGTCAGTCGGTATCACACGAAGGACACATCAATACAACCAACGCGACAGCGACGCCTGGCGGAGGAATTCACGCTTTAATCTGCAGGCGGACCATTGCACCTATGTCGTCACATACAAAATCAAATTCTTCACCATCAGATGAGCCTCGGTTTCCTCCAGGCCCTGGGGTTGAATTTAGGCAGTTGAAAGAAAACTGGCAATTTGAGCGTGGGACTTTTGTGAAAGAATTTAAAAAAAGATGGCCGTTCTGCCACAGTTATCACTAATCTTGTTGACACAAATATCCCTGGGCAACCATTGTATAACTGATTCAGAGTGATGTACCTCATCATATGCGATCTTTTAATTACTAATTGAGCTGTTATTGTACCAACAATTAGTGATAGGGTACTTTTCTCCATACCTTCCACTGTAATGACCTTTATTTGGGATTGGGATAGATGTTCATCTAATACTAGCGCAAGAAAACGCGTAGCAACCTATACATTTTTTTTCCTTTTTTTTTTTTTTTTTAGTGATTTTGGATTTCTTGGATCACTAGCAGTGTAAAACTATTTTTAAAAAATTAAAAGTTAAATACTCCCCGATTATTTTACAAGCGATCATCCATAAATTAGTAATTTTAACATACGGATTTGAGCCCTATTTCTATTAGGTGAAAACATTCGCTTTATTTAGATCTTATGGAACACCCTTCCTTAAATTGTTAAATGCTATAATTTCTCCAAATTAATCTTTGAAAATCTTGGGAATAAGTGTTACCATTCTAATTACGATAGGTACTTATACATACAAGAAAATGGTAGCCTTAAGGGATTGTATCCAACATCAACATCAAAGCACACATCTTCCAATGAGCAAGCAAATCGAGTGGAAGTTGCTGATTGGCTGAATGCCAGTGATCACGCAATACTAAAATTATGAATACCGCGACTGCTAAAGAACGTAATTAGGCAGCAAAATGGAACTGTAAGACTTTGAATCGAAGGTGGTCATGCATTCACGATGCGACATGGGTTTTCCCAATCTCTTTCGTCATTTTACAATTTATCAAAGCTTTTGATTGAGCTGTTGCATTTATTTTTCTTCCAAAGTTTCAAGGTAGAGATGAAATTTGTGTTTCCAAGTGTCTTCCCTTTATAAAAAAAAACATAGATGATGCACTCAAGAAAAATTCATCTTTGCATATTTTGGCGATCGGTACAGGACGCAAATACTTGGGAAAAATGGGCTTTCCTATAGTCCAGCTAGTTTGCATACAAAGTTTACACTTTTTTCCCTACAATCGTGACACTTTCCACATTTGCAGAGTTAAAATAATTGAACACACAATATATTAGTTTGAAGCTCTAAGTTACTTCATTGTTCTTACTTGTTCCCAGGCCTGGAATAAGCTGAAGTTTATTTGCCCTCTGTACAATCTGATTAAAATCGAGATCTCCGTCATAATGAAGCTCAGACGAACACCGATATGAGGTCATGTTCTGATGACCTTTTGATTCACCAATTATATTACATTTTTTCACATTATTAAAGTGAAACACGTCATTCGGAACAAAAAGGTTTCCAACGATAACTGTCACTAACACGAAATGCAACGCCTTCTCTGAGAGGTTACTAAAAATAAGTGGACTGTGAATTCCAAAGATCAGCAAAACATGAACTTGTCATATCTACTTACTATAAGAAGATATAAATTTTAATCAGATTGTCCCATTCTATATCGCATAACAGTATTACACCAAGTCCTTTTATGCTTTCGGTAATACCAACGTCAAACCCTTGCTAGCCGGTTATTAAATATGCAAGCGAAGAAAAGAATACACTTGACTTATTGATATATATATATATATATATATATATATATATATATATATATATATATATATATATATATATATATATATATATATATATATAAGATACTCAGGTTTGGTTTGGTTGGCTGGCTATACATAGCGGCCAGTATATTTGGTGGAGGAAGAACCCGGGAAAAAATCCGGGTAGAACCACCGACCCTCGGGAAGCTACTGGCAAGCTTTCTCGCCTACCCACATTGGCCTATCCAAGACTCGGACCCACGCGGACGGACGTGATATGTTAGTGATTAGAAAAGGCCAGTGCCTTAGACCACTCGGCCACCCAAAGCCCCACTTAGAGACTCAGACAGAATAATTGTAGGACCGGTGAGTCGCATATCCAGAAAACCTACAGTATTCATTTAACGAAATGCAAAAAAATAATGAAATAGTAAATTATCAATGGTATCAGCCTTAATTTTTAATTTATTGATTTTCTGTGAATATACTGGCTGCCCTCGCATGTGTAAATGACACCATTTTAGTGGTAGGTAATGTTGCCCAAGGTATAGTGCTTAGGTGGATTGGAAAGGTGGATTGGACCGCCAACGGCGTGAAGCAAAGTATGACATGGTTACAGAAGGTTACTTTCGACAGTCAGTTGTAATGGAAGGTAGTCTAGGGCACACTCGGCCTTTTGCAAGAATCTTGCAAAATGCAATCGAAAAGATTTAACCCTACAATAACCGTTCTTTCTGATGTCGTTTTTTTATTTCCCAATTACTACTCTCAGTGTAAGTATAATTTAAACAGTTTAAATATGTTTTGACTAAATAAGCCATGAAATATTGTTGATGTTTGCACCCCAGTAATAAATTAATCAATATTTGTGGTGGTTTCGATGACAAAAGGCAAAATATTCCACACCTGTATTGTTCTTGAGAGATTTTTTGTACGGCACTGATACATAAGGTTGATGTATGTACTTTCGAGTGGAAGTTAAATGATGCTAATTAACAGTGCTTTGGTGAATTTGTACAAGATATTTGAAAAATTAATTCTTCGTTGTTTGAGATCGTGCTATTGTAATTGTTTCATTATTTCGGTTACTTTATTTCCATAGCTGTAATAATTAAGACCAAAACGTGCTGCAGAATTGGCGTGCTTCGATTTAAAAAAAATAATTCAGATAATGTTTTTTCATGGATACCATTCAGTAGGATTAAGTTTTGGGTCGACCAAACGTGTTGTAAACAATCTGTCTGAATACAGTGCTTTTGGTTTGGGTATTTCTTTTTATAAACTTAAGAGTGCAGTTGATTTTTCATGTAACCATGCTTATAGTCTAGAATGTAGCTTGAGTTAAATATACCAACACTCATCATGTCTGAACAAAAGAAATCTCAGAATAGTAATATTTCGTACTATGAAATTCATTTCTTGTACTACTGAAAGAAGAAACTCCAATTACGTTTACCGACTGTAGTTAATTCATTTATGGATAGGGAGCCGCGTTAGCTCAGTTGGTAGAGTGTCGGACTTGTAATCCAAGAGTCGCGGATTTGATACCCGCCTAGGCCATCCCGGGTGAACTGCCTCTGTGTGTCCTTGGGAAAGGCACTTAACTCCCATTTCCTCACCATGTTAATAATGTTTTTTAAAATGCTTTTAAACCAACAAAAAGAATTCTGGATTCATCAAAAACTAAATTTTAAAAAAAATAATACATGAGTGTGTATAATATATGAGTGTGGTTGCTTCGGTTTGGTTGTTTGCTTTGCTTTTACTACTTTTGAAAGCTATTTTAAAGAATACATTTACTGCCAATCTCCGTTTTAGGTGGGTTTTATTTTTTACTTCCTTTGGAAACACATGGGCAGCTTTTGGTAACCTATGGTACCTATGGGTAAGCAAAGGTTACTTGGGATGGTTGCCCAGAGGTGCTGTTGCTATAAACTCTGAATGCAAAGCAGTGGCGGATTTAGAGGGGAAGGGGGTCGGGCGGTCGAGTCTAATACTTTTTGCAGTCAAAATCGTACACTTTTCACGGAAAAAACAAAACTAAAAATTTAAAAAAACCCTAGAACGATGACTATTGCAAGCTAAACGAGCCACCCTGATCTCAAAATTGGAACTTCAATTGTAAAAATGCCAGAGTCCATCATAGTTATAATTGCCTAAGGGAAATAACTTGTGCAAGCGTTCTTTGATCTGAAACATCTGGCTTAAAGATTTGCATCCCATTGTGAAGCAGAACTTCAGTGTATTGTTGTCTATTTGTTAAGTAACATAGAACGAGACAAATAATCCTTGATACATTTTGACATAAACAACATTAAAAAAAATAAAACCGAAATATTTACACATGTATACTCTCACAGTATGCAATAATTGAAAAGTCAATTTATCTATATTGCCCTTTATACATTTTAATAATTTTATTTACCAATGTGACCACATCTCTCTCTCTCTCTCGCATAATTTCGTTTGATTTTATATACCTCTTTTCTGCATGCTGGATATGTAATTTCATAATAGAGAGGAACGTGCAAGTTGTACAATTTAATCCCTTTTGTATATTACAATTTGTAGCAATACAATATGTTTAAATAACACTAACTAAACTAACAAGAAATCAGAAGCAAAAAATTGGATGAGAAAGAACTTTCAACGATCGTCACACGGTTTTTGGCAGGGTAAACCTCCTAAATTATGTCAGATTTCCTTGGGCTATGCCTTTGGAAATATTACATTTTGTATTGTCGTATTATGTCATAAACACTATCCAAAACGGTATACTTAATTCTATTTATTACATGAACCTGAATTAAATTGAATCGATGTAATGTGATCGGAGTTATCGAACCTGTGGTTGCTGTGAAAGTGGTGTAAGTGAATCAACCTGTTGATTCAAGATCATTAAAAGAAAATAGTTCTCTGCCTACTGTTATTCCTTATGCAATGCGCCATAGTTTTCATTAAACGCACAATGTAACGGAACTTGACAACCGCTCAGTCAACATCTCAGGCTTTGAATAAACTCGGGCTTGTTGACACGTATTGTTTGCATTTTGTTAGCCTGAAATTATCACGTAAATGAGAAATTGCTTCGTTGCATGTTTTCATAGACCAAAAGCATTGTCACTTGATTAAATGTATCTATGCAGACGTCATTCATCATGTGACATGAAATTAGCGTCTGGAATCATGAACCAAGGCAACACACGGGTTTAGCAATCTGAAACATTAAGAATATTTATCCTAAAATGTTTACACTTCCAGAACTCGTGCGTCGCCCAAATTTATGTTGCTAGGTGATAACATACGGGTCAATATGTTCTTGTTAATCATATGTTTCTTCAAAGAAAGATTTTGTTTTAAGGCCTCCTTTCGAAAAACATGTATCTTTGACTAAATAGATCAGAGCTCTTTTATTGGAAATTAATAAATAACGCTAATTCATAAAAAAAAGAACGCAAATGATTGACATATACGTAGGCACAGTCCAATCAATGAGTCACGTAACATAAAATGATTTGCTGCAATATCTAGCTAATTCACCTTCAGTCTTAAAAATTATTATCCATTCAACTAAAAGAGAAAAGTGATTATCTTCTTTTCTCGCTTTTTGCTGGAGAAAAATGCGAGACAATACGATGCTGATGTCATTCTTGTCGTCAGTGGCAGCGGAGGCGTCAACTCAGTTTTCATTTCTGTGTAAGCCAATGTTAAACTTTTTGTGGAAGTCCATGCCTCGTTTAATAACATAAATGTGGTAGGTTTTGTCAAAAAAAGGCGAGACGAAGTGTTTGTTCCGAGAGTAAAAGTATATACCACATATTTATGACAAATTGAAAAGTACTCATATGTCCTCCAGGTTCAGGCGAAGATCACACACAATTTACACAAAAGAAAATCCATGTTTAATGCTTAAAGCATTCTATCAACGTTTTTTTCTTTTCTTAGATCGATCGATCCATATTTAGTTCTGTCGTTTAATATAAATGCTTAAGGTGATTGATAATCAAAAACCAATATAAGGTCTAGTATTCAATATTCTTCTGCGTTGTCGCAGATTCTGTTCCGTTCACTAAATATATATATATATGGAAATCAGTATGTATGTATGTATGTATGTATGTATGTATGTATGTATGTATGTATGTATGTATGTATGTATGTATGTATGTATGTATGCATGTATGTTACGCATAGTTGTCTCTATGACCGACCTGGTTCCTTTACATTTTATCGAAACAACAGTTTGTTTGGTAAAAGAGGAAGAAATGACACTTGAGAAGGGTCTAATACCTAAAGGTTCAGCGATTGGTGCCTTATATATATATATATATATATATATATATATATATATATATATATATATATATATATATATATATATATATATATATACAAATAACATGCAGGGATACATAGTGTTTCAAGATTTATTGAGTTATATTTCGGCATCTGTAAATGTCTCTGATAACATATATACATAACTATAAACGTCTAAACAATAACTTTTATTATTTTATTGACTTCTAGGTTGTTCATAATACGAAGTCCTAAAATACATACACGCTGAATGAAGTTCTTTGAAAGGACAACTGGCTTTTGGTGGAAATATTTCTGATTATTCAACGCATTATGACTAAACCTGCGTCTAACCATAATGTTACAGCCTAAGTTCGTATTTTTAATTTTTTTCGTGGTCGTGATACATCGAAAGTAGATAGATGGTGTACATCCTAGCTCACTCAACCACTTTAAACCATTTTTTTAAAAATACCTAGCTCACCAAAATGTGACCCCCACCATTTTCAACATTTTCTAAAAAGCAGTCGTCACGGAGTATGATTACTACTTTTAAATTTGTTCAAAAAACCCTAGCTCACCAAGATTGACCCTCCAGCATTTGTACTGTTTTTTTTTTGTTTTTTTTTAAAAAAAAAAACACCCTAGCTCACTAACTTAACCACTCTAAATCGGTTTTCAAATTTAAAAAAAAAAATCCTAGACCAATAAAATTTATCAAAAAACCCTAGATCACTATTTTCAGCTATAATTATTGATAAGGTCTAAATTTACAATCTTAAACTGAATATATTTCTAGCGTCAGTTGGCGCCCCATTGAGACAGAATAAGTCACTAAATTAAAAACTAATTAATCAGTTATCAGATAATATGTAAATAAATTCACAAAACTTAAACTGAATATATTTTTAACTCCTCTTGGCGCAACCAGGGTGCCCCGCCTAAGCAGTATAAGTCATTAAATTAAAAACTAATTAATCAAAAGAAATAATATTTGATTAGAGTTAAAAATTCACAAACTTAAACTAATTATTTTGCGCCTCTTGCGCCTTAATCATAGTTTAAGCCAGTCAATGAAAACATAAATAAATTTACTTAGTCAAGTTAGTTTTTAAAAAAACTCACGGTGTCTTCACATACATACTATACGGGCAATGTTAGTAGTCGTAACGTCATAAAGATTGATAGAATTAATTCAGATGCATGAAGATACTGCAATACAGACAGACGGTATTTTTATACAAGCACAGCATATACATTGATAGTTGAGAAATTAAATCATCACCGATTTATACATAGTGCACAACCAGGAAGAGAAAATCAATCCTCATATGGGCTAGAAATTACAGTAATAGCAACTGACTCAAATATTTCAGTGATATAGTCCTTGGATTTGTAAACCAAAGGTTGATGGATTGAGACTATTATTGCTACGAAGCGCTAAATGAAGCAGTCTATGTCAGCCAAAAAGGCGTCAGGAAGGTGTTGGTCTTGTGCAAAGTATATGCATTGGGAGCTTTGTGACACAACTTTAAACAAACAAAAGGTCAAATGAGCCACCATGTGTGTACAAATGATGCAGCTTAGGTCAGCGAGAACAGGCTCTGGGAAGGTGCTGCTCCCATATATGACTTGCGTGAAGAGCAGCGTAAAAGAAGCAACACAATAAGTTTACTTGAAAAATAATTAAGTTTATTAAAATCTAAACAAGATATACTGGGACGGGACGAATATGAAGACGAAATAAGAGAAACCCCCAAATAGGAATTACAAACTAGTATAGTGAATAGAACATACACTGAAATAACTGGTAAATACTTAACCGATAAGGAGTTGGATACAGTGGATTCCCAATAAATCAAGAAAGCATATGAAATGTTTGCAAATATTGTATCAGCTAAAATATGAAAGTCATTGTCAGATGCAATAATACTAGGAATAACATCTTTAATGAGTAAATTTCTTCTAATTGATAACCTAAACGAATTACAGAATGAGTTAAAAGAAGACTACTTCACAACAAAATGCAACAAGTTTAAGGCCCACCCCCATTCTCTGTCTTGAGCAGCAGAAACAGCAGCTGTTAAGTGCCGTACACCCTGCTATTGCTCCCACAGGTTCCTTCCAGCGCGCGCGCGAACGAGCAGACCTACACAATAGAGATTAAGATTAATATTCTGGATAGAAAAGGAGGTAAAGAGAGGCTTTGGGATCAAACGTTAAGAAAAAGTGGCGTGAAGCTTACATAAACCGAAGTCAAGTGCTTCCGCAGGGCTTTGCGGAAGTGCATCCCGAGTGACAGAGAGATTGTTATTGATCTATTACAAAGACTGACGATGAAACGATGAAGCCTGGTTCGAGATCCGTGACTCTGTCCAGCCTGAAGTTCGTGTTGTTTTCATACGCGAAGAAAAGCGGGGGCTGCCGCTTGATTGGCCAAAAGAGGAGCTACGCGAAGGTGACAAAGACCAACTCTCAATCTTCTCCAAGTTGGTGGACAACTCAGAGCCACTATGGAATAGCCCCGACTTTCGTCTTAATCGATGCTTGCTCAGTGCGTTTCTCAGCCGCAAAGGCAAATCCCAACCTTGCATATGAAAGTGTATGGAAGCTTGCCAGCCCAAACCAATCTCTTCCTGCTGGTGACAATCTCTGGGAAATGTGCTGGACTGACGCTGAGAGTTGGTTGCGTAAGGGGCGTTTACCAGATATTGCTATTGACATTCACGGCAACGTGGTGTGTGGGTTTGTGCCAGAGCGGCGCAACACATATTAAGACACCATTGGGACTTCTCCTGCATAGCAACCATGTTTGGTTTGTAAATAAAGATGTCAAGGCTTTCGAACAGCTTTACGCCAAACAAGATTGTTCTGGTAGAGCCTCCACTACCAATGACCAGCGACAAGATTAGCAACAAATGGTCTCACCCCAGCCACTTCATGGACTCCGCCAAAGTCATTATGGAAGTCCTCCGGTTTGTAGAAACCCTCCGTCTTAAATAAGTCTCTCTCCGTCTTCCATTGCTTGCTGGTGGACAGCGAGCGCAAGTTTGCTTGCAGCAGCAAAAGAGACAAAAGTAGTTTGTATTACTGGTGAAGAGCCCAAGGATCTCATTTGCGAGTTGTACTATGCTCACAGCATCGAGTTCGGTGGTCTGGTGTGCCGCAACCGCGTGGTTGATTGCTTTTCTGTTCAGGTAGGTCAAGGACTTCACCAATTTCGGCGTGCTTTACATGGTGACATCGTGGGCGACCAGACAGACGACCGTAAGAGATGGAACGAAAAGTGCTACCAACATGTTATGGTGTGGGTGGAAAAGTTCTTCAACGAAGTGGTCCCACGGGCTGCTCTTTCACACTACAGCAAAGACGCGCTTCCACTATTTGGTTGTTACCATCGAGGTCTGCGCTGTGGTCCCATTCGTGCGCAAGCGCTCCAGAGGGCATCATTGTAATTGGTATCGATATCGTCCGCGAACATACTACTATGATGGCCAAACTGCAATCTTTACCTGTGCTATCCAAGTTCTGACTACCTGCAGAAGCCCAGATGTGGTCCAGTTTGGTCCGCCAGCTTTTAGAGGTTATAAACACTGACCCCATTTCATTTCCCTCGAGGAATTACTTTTTCACGGACACAGTGAAATTTTATGCAGAGGAACGGAGAATAGGCTGTACAATCCTTGGAGAGAGAGATCTTGTATCACACAAAATTGTGCCTCACAATGCAACCAAGATATTGTGTCAGCTGCACGGTTATGCTAGAACTGAGGTCAGTAAATTCGACAACAAGTACGTAGCAAACCTTGTCTACAGACTTCCTGGCAGATGCTATAATAAGACAACATGGGGTAAAGTCTACCAAGACAAGAGCAAGGACTTAGCAAACAGCACACGTTGCCTGCCCGCAGAGCTTAACCAAGTCCTCAACTTAGTTGTTGACCAGGTACAAAAAGAGCTTCCAGATGGCTACCGACCGATTTCGCACCTCATTCTCAACGGCATGTGCATCCAGCTCCACAAGCTTGTTAGCGCACTGGGCGACACTGAGGTTTCAGTGTAGAGAAACAGACTTATGCGGGTGCCAAGATGTGGGGTACCTTCGTATCGTTATCCTAAACGCCTGCTCGCTTGTTAGATGGAGGATCGGGGAGTGGCTGTATGTCCACGTATATCTGCCCTCGAGAACCAGCAGCAGATTACTATGGATAACGAATGGGCCGAAAAGAAGGCTGCCAGACTAATAGACGCAGATGCATCGCAGAAATGGACCGCAAAGGAAATAGACAACTACCTGGCGGAACTGCTAGATGATGAAATAGAGGCACTCGTAGACAAATTGTCCGGTAAATAACTGCAAGGCGACACGCCGCCACCAAAGGCCGGCCCTCTCCGGGTTGTTAGACGCTATTCCGGAACTGGAAAAGCACCCTTGAACTTTGCTGGAAAAAATCCTTTGGGCGTAGTCCACGTGGGAAAGTGCTTTTTGTTTGTCCCACCAACACCTGTTGCAACAGAGCCGCCAAGGAATACGGACTGGAGGCCATCACTCTACACAGTCTGATTGGCCGCAGATCTGAAGGTGCCACCTTTATTCCCCCCTCCACAATGTCTGTCGTTACAGCACTATTATCTTTGAGGCGGTCTTCTTCTACACCGTGACGCCGCTTGAGTGGATTTTTTTACTTCATCCAAAAGCACACATATTATTCTCGGTAACGGCGATCCTTCCCAAAATAAGCCTGTATCACAGAGCCTTGACGTCAACTTCGACAAGTTCTATGACGAGGTCCTCGTGCAGATCTTCCCGAAGCATCTTCGCCTTTACAACTCCAAGCGATACTCTGTGAAATAACACTCCCGAATGGAGGCCCTTTGGGACGAACTGTTGTCATGCCAAGACGACAAAGTCTTTGAGGTAACTGTGCGCCATGGCCTAATGACTATGCTATGGGTTGAGCTACAGCAGTTGGAACCTGAAGCCTCTGCCTCCCACATAGCGTTTACCAACGGCAGCGTGAATCGTGTAAACTCCAGGTCGCAGAACAATTGGTGGCGAGGACTGCAAACAGAGGCATGACAGGTTGAGGCCAAGTGGTCGGTCGCATCTATGTCCGGGTAAAAAACAAGAGGAAGATAAACTCAAATGCCGAGTACGTCGTGCAAGAGGTCACTGAGACCCACATTATTATTCGAGGCTTTGATGGTGTGGACCGAAAGCTTACGTGAAACAGCACTCTCAAAACTCTTTGTAGGCCGTGGTGTCGCACAGGCCACGCAGTGCATTGTCAAGCGGTCGGCAACTAGCTCTATATCCCCGATGCTTACAGTCCCTAGTCACGGCACAGTTGTTCCGCACGGCATTCACTCGCTGCCGCACTATCAATATAGTGATTGTCACGCACAACGACTCCACAAAACACAGAACTACAAGCCAAAACAACTGGAGATGAGCAGGCAGCGGGAATCGAGTAAACTCAATACGGCAACGACGACTGTCTCGTCAGAAGGTGGGTACCCAGGGCTATAAATGTGCCCCCTTCCCGGAGCCGCTAGACAAGAACCGGAGCATCGACCGCATTGATAATGCTCGCGCGCACATCCAGGACAATGAGAGATCGTAGTCAGTAGCGTCCCTTGAATTCGATAGGTGACAGCAAGGAACTAAGCGGTCCAACATTACTTCCGGGTTTACTTCCTGCTTTACAAACAAACAAAAAATTAATAGCATCTTCATCTTGATTTAAAAATGTCTCAGTCTTGCGGATCATAGACGTTATCGTCGCTCAGAGAGGAGTTTTTTTAAAAAAGAAATAAACGGGGAGCTAAGTTATCTAGGCGAAAGAAGGAGTTAATCGATCGGTAAGCAAATATTAACCATAATCGTTGTCGAAAATGGAAAATTACATATTCTCATATCTGCATAAAAATGGAATACGCGTTATTTTTACACAATTACCTTTGTGATTCTTTTCTATAATTATTCTTTTAACAGATGCATTTCCACCTAAAATTGTATAATCCACGTACCATTCAACGATGGTTGTAAATAATTCTTTCCATATTTAGTGGGTGGGGTAATTTAGTCTTTAAACATGCCTTAATTTTCATGAAACCACTGATGTTCAATTACGTGCTTTTTTTCTTTATTGTTTACAGTTTCTTTGTCTCTAATGTATCAAACTTAATGTATCAAACATTAGTAGTATAGGGTTACGAAGGGGGGACGTTCAGGACTCCCAAGTTAAATAAGGTAAAAAAAATGTATAGGGGTCTACGGGAATTTAACATAGGCGTCATGTTGGTTCATATGTTTTGTAACAGTGTAGCATGAGGTGACGGTCTACATTCAAATAGAAATGCGGTATGACGTCATACGTGTTAACATGAGGAAACTGTCTTCCTGTCAATTTGTGTGTGTGTGTGTGTGTGTGTGTGTGTGTGTGTGTGTGTGTGTGTGTGTGAAACAGAGAGAGAGAGAGAGAGTTAAAGAATTTTTGAAAAAGAAGTCAACATTCGGTTTTAATATCAACATTTTTAATAAGACCCGCTCACTTAAAATGAAGAGGAAAGACTAGGGCTTGTCGCCTCCTTTTCATTTACAAAAAGATCAAACATAAGCATAGTTTAAAGGTTGACAAGGTTGTAAAGTAACACAAGATTTCCAATGATCATTTAGTACTGTGTCATTTTGCCATCGATGTACACTACATTTTTGGGCTAAAAAAGAAAATGCATACACATAAGCTGTTCAAAAAACCACTTTTCTATTGACCTTTATCCTGACTCGTGGACTATTTTGACCTTCTACTGGGACCATAATGCACAGAAAGTAACAAAAGCTTCCCGATTTCCATCATCACTTGAACATTCTTTCACAATAATAAAGACAAACATTAATTTCAGCACGTTATGTACTAAAAGTGAGCAGTGGTTGAAATTAAGTGTCCCGCGAAACAAGTTGTTTCGTACTTATTGACCTAGCGACACTACGCACTAAACCGCCATCAGGCCGTTTCGCACTGACTGACATAGTCACATTATGTAATAAAAGTGAGCAGTGGCTAAAATTTACTGTCTCTCAAAACACGCCGTTTCGTATTGATTGAGCTAGCTACACTAAGTACTAAATCGCTATCAGACCGTTTTGCACTGATCGACCTAGCTACATTATGTACTAAAAGCGAGCAGTGGTTGAAATTAAGTGTCCCTCAAAATACGCCGTTTCATACTGATTGACCTAGCTACACTACATACTAAACCGCTATCAGGCCGTTTTGCACTGATTGACCTAGCGACATTATGTACCAAAAGCAAGTAGTGGTTGAAGTTAGGTGTCCCTCAAAATATACACCGTTTCGTACTGATTGACCTAGTGTAGCTAGGTCAATCAGAGAAGGTTACCCTTTTTTAGTTTCTTAAGACAAGGGGGCTACAGACCATACAAAAATCATCATTATTATTATTATTTCATGAGGAGAGCGAGGTTTTGAGAGAGAGAGAGAGAGAGAGAGAGAGAGAGAGAGAGAGAGAGAGAGGTTTTGAGAGAGAGGGAGAGAGAGAGATGGAATTAACATTACGCTGTAGGGAGAGACAGGGAATTAACATTACGCTGGAGAGAGAGAGAGAGAGAGAGAGAGAGAGAGAGAGAGAGAGAGAGAGAGAGAGAGAGAGAGAGAGAGAGAGAGGTACATAGGGTAAAACAGGAAAGTAGGACATCATTTGTCCTGTTATTTTGAGGCATTATAGGACAAGGAGAAATTAACTTTAGGTTACCCTTTTATGAGTTTCTGAAAACAAGGGCAAATTCTGTGTTAGAAATGCTAATTGGCAAATTTTTTCATTCATCCGTTATTGTCGAATGAACGCAGTAACAGCTGGTGTTTGCTCCAAAGTTAAGATATATCATGTTGTGCTGCACACGCCTTGAGAATACAAACAATGTTACAAATTTCCTAAACCATAGACGGGAGATCAGTGACAAACACGTCTTGTTCTATCGGTAGTCAGAAATCAACTGACTAACTCTTGTAGAATCGGTTCTTTTAACAGTAGTTGGTAATCCACTAAGTCTTGAACACTGTTATTCACTTCCTTCCGTGGAATTTACTGCAACACTGTTGATAGAACTCGTGGCATGGCAAGAACGGTGTTCGTAAGGTAACGTGTTGTGGTCTGGAAGTCGCACTCGTTCGTCTTAGACGATCTGATACATTATTTCTAAAGGTCGGCTGATGATTTGATGATTTTGTAAACGTTCAATTTTGTATGGATCCAATGTTTTCACGCGAAAGTCTTGATCCATGTCCTGACTGTAAAGCTTCTTTTAAGACGTCAAAGTTGATTACTGGACTCGAACGATAGTTGAGTTTCAATCCTTTGACTTTGCATTTGGTATGCAGTTCTCCCTGTTGGTCTCTGTATTCGTGTTCGTAATTATTGGGGCCACCATTAACAAAACTTAAAATTGTGTCCTGTGGGATGTTCGTCGGTCCATGCTCCTAAACGGTCGTCTTCAATGTCTGGGTATTGCTACTACGGCGATCGATGTACATACAGCTGTCAGTGTAAAAATAAAAGATTTCCCAAAAGTTACAAGGCATCATAAACTTTTAAACGGGCACTGGCTGTCACGTCACTTCTTCGTAATTCACCAAGATTAAATCTTCACGGATGATCTCCACCTGTTTTATCAGTTTTCCTTTATCGTTGATAAGTTGAAAGTATTGTTATGTATATTGAATTTATAATATGTGTCCATGAGGTAAGTTGTACTTTAGTCATTTTTTAAACAACATATTTACAGCATTTGAGTTCAAGGTCAGTCTTGTTTCCATAGCATTTAACAATTAGATTGTAATTTTCCATGTATTGATGTGGGAAAAGCCACGTATTAGGAATTAGGCATCCAACAGTTTAAAGAATGGATGATTGCATTGATAAAACTGGAAATACGAAATATGTCACCAAGTTTGACCTTTTAAAAGGATTCTGGTAAATTCCACTAACGGAAAGGGCAAAAGAAATTTCAGCATTTGTAACTCCAGATGGACTTTTTCAATATAAAGTCATGCCGTTTGGAATGAAAGCTTCTCATGCAACGTTTCAACGTCTGATGAACATGATAACATCTGGTCTACAATGACACCTGGAAAGATCACTTGGAAAACATTCGGAAATTCTTCGATCGACTCAGCGATGCAAATCTGACGATTACTTTGAGCAAAAGTGAGTTTTGCCATGCTTGTGTCACATTTTTAGGACATATTGTGGGACAAGGTCAAGTTAAACTTATGAAAGCTAAGGCCAAAGCTATCTCTGAATTCCCTGTGCCTGTTTGTAAAAAGCAATTGCTGCGATTTTTAGGTATGGCTGGATATTATCGGAAATTTTGTTAAACTTTTTCCATAATTGCTGAACCTTTAACAAATTTGTTGAGTGGGAAATTCAAGTTTCATTTGTCTGATCAGTGTCAGGAATCCTTTGATCAACTGAAGGCTATGCTTAAGAATGCACAAGTTATTTCAGCACCAAATTTCAGTTAATTATTTAAAATGTCTGTTGATGCAAGTGATGTAGGGGTTGGTCGAGTATTGATTCAAGAAGACAAAAATGGTGTGGATCATCCAGTGTGCTATTTTTCTAAAAAAAACTAAACAAGCACCAGAAAAAAATAGATTGTAATTTCCCTGGATTGATGTGGGAAAAGTCACGTACACACCGGATTTTTCCATTAGAGTTACTCATGTTCTAGAATATTCTGTCAAGTGACTTATCCTTATATTTATACAGGTTTGGTAAACCAAGATTTCATTCCTATGCTAAACTTTATGTCATTAAGATCAGTCTATTAAGGAGTTTATTCTAGTAATCAGATGTTACAGTTGTGAAAATCAGAGCAAATTCAGAGAGAGGAATTATTTATTTGAAATATTCATTGGAATTACTAAAAGTGCTCATTCTCATCTTCCTTCGTTCTTTTTCACGTGTTCCAAAATGATGCCTCCTAAGAAGTGGTACTGTTGTTTGAATTTGTCTTTATCTTCTGGCGTCAGGCAACAAGATGGACAGCCGCTAGCTTCTTGCTTCAATTTCAGAAATTCGTTCACGTAGCCGGAAAAAGTCCCTTCACTGGAACCATCTTGTTGATATTGTTCTGTCGTAGGAAAATGACAAATTTTCGTACACTTTTAACTGTTGGTATCCACGATCGCGAGCATGAAACAATTCAGCTCTCACTCACGTTCCTGTTAAGGCTCGTTCTTCGTCTTCGTGGCAACATGGTTGGTCTTGATTATACGTTTGAGTACACATACGGCATTAAGGAAACATCAGTTTTCGATGACAATGATGCGGTAAAACAGCATGGTACAACTTGTCGGTGGTAACACTTGACATTTAATTAATCCTTCGTACTGACGAATGTGTTCTACGTCGATGTGTTCTGTCAACACTTTAAGATGACCGGTAGGGAATCGAGCATATTTATACACCCAAGGATACAAGGAACACACATCTATGTATTTGATTTGTTCTTCTCGAGTTTTGTCTACGTCGTCCAGCATGCGTGTCGCATTGGTCCGTCCTCCAAACAAACTGTCTCGTGGAATCAAAGGTTCGATATCTACCACGTCGTACTTTTCGACGATGAGTCTAAATTCTGGATCAGTTTTGAAATGGCGATCATAGTCGTGTTCCCACATTTCTATCACTTGGTATTCTTGACTTTCTAAATTGTTAAAAGAACTGATTCCACAAGACGAAAAGATTCCATCACATTTTGGACATCGTGTCGTGTGTGTGTGTGAGTACAATTCTTTGAAATTAGTTTACCTGCTGATTCTTTGGGGATAATGTATGAACAGTACATTCAAAACAATGACAGCCTAAACTTTATCTGTGCACGAAAAAACTCATTGTGTTAAAAGTACCAGATTTTTTTGTGATGTGATCTTGAAATTTCTTTGTAAATTTTTTCAAAAAGAAAATATACCATAAAAATGAGCGTGGCCTATTATTGTAAAAAAAAATAGACTTTTTTAAAAAAAAAAATGGTGTGATCTAGTTCTTTCTGCAATTTTAACTCTTGCTGTCTCTCTATCTCTCTCAAAACACAAGGGCCCCTGGTGGTCGAGTGGTCTAAGGCGCTCTCCTTTGCAGATCACTGACATCTCACCTCTGTCCGCGTGGGTTCGAGTCTCGGGCTCGGCCAAAATGGGTATGTGAGAAAGCTTGCCAGTAGTTTCCCGTGGGTCGGTGGTTCTTCCCGGGGTTTTCTCGGGTTCTTCCTCCACCAAATATACTGGCCGCCATGTAGAGCCTATTATGTGCTGAAAAATGGCGTTAAACCCAGCAACCAACCAACCAACTCTCAAAACACTCATCTCCAGACTATAGTACCGTCCCTTCGACCGTCACCCAATACAGTAGCCATTTCACACTTTGTGTATGTCAAATGCCTTGCTATACCGACCGTCGCCAGATACAGTAGCGTTTTCACACTTTGTGTATGTCAAAATGTCTAAGTGAAAAAAAGTGTAAGTTTCAAAACACGAACAGATAATGTTACAGTTCAATATTTAGCGTGGCGAGAAAAATGTTACAGTTCACGAATTCTTATCATGATTGCATGACTTCAGTTGCTATTCACACAGTGAGAAAATTAGATGTGTTTTTCTATGCCTGACCGTGACCGTTAGTCGCTTTAAAAAAAAAAAATAAAAAAAAATGCACACCTATCGTACGATTTGTGATGAATGAACATCCATCCTTAGTAATTGACTGTGATTTGAAAACCTTAGATCTACGCTTTAGAAAGGATTATATTTTATGGATGGAATTAAATCTCTGATATTTTACAACAAAGAAGGTGGATTTTTCCTATTCATGTGATTTTTAAATGGGATGTGTGTTCTTGAAATTTCATAAGGAATGTATACCATAAAACAAAAGTAAGTGGCTTGATATTTTTAAAAGTAGGAATAAAATTCTCTCTCTCTCTCTCTCTCTCTCTCTCTCTCTCTCTCTCTCTCTCTCTCTCTCTCTCTCTCCGAGTAATGTTAATTCTCACTCTCTGTCACAAAAACACACACATGCTATTCTCTGTTTCACAAAAACACACGCACGCACGCACACACACTTAAGTTTCTTACAGAATGATTTAGATTGAAATTATAATTGTATCTGTTTCCGCTTTAAGATACCTCTCAAAAACGTTGGCAGTTGTCACCATTGATTAGGTGAAATGTTACTTTAGTTTTGTACGTGTTCAAAAACTTGCACCGTAAACAATTGTACAACAGTTTTTGTTCATAGTGTACATTTTATGGATTATATAAAATCTAGAGTTTAGCTGTTTTTTGTGCAAGTCAGATATCTTAGCTTTGTATATGGGTAGTTTTATTTTCGCATTTCAATGTGTCAAGGGAAAAGTTCTAACATAGATCCACAGTTTTCCAAAAAACCGATCACCCAGAAAAATGTTTCAATGAAAGTATAACTTGAGTATGGGCCGTCCTATTCTGCACTCTATTGTCTTAAATCTAGATCAAAACACGCATTTAGGAAGAAAAAAAATCAGTCAATATAGATTAAGTAAAAATGTAGCAATGTATGTCCTGTTTTTATTCAGTTGATTTCAGACTACCGATAGAACAAGACATGTTTTTTTTTACTGTTCTCCCGTCTACGGTTTAGGGAATATTTTAACATTGTTTGAAGTCTCAAGGCGTGTACAGCAAAATATAACATATCTTAAATTTGGGGCATGCACCAAATGTTACTGCGTTCATTCGACAATAAACATCACACTACTTTTTTTTTAAATGGATGAATGAACAAATTTGCCCATGAACATTTCTAACATAGAATGCACCCTTGTTTTCGGAAACTCATAAGAAGGGTAACCTAGTGTTAATTTCTCCTTGTCCTATAATGCCGCAAAATAATAGAACAAATGACGTCCTACTTTTCTGTCTTTTACCATCCCCTTGTTCCTCTCTCTCTCTCTCTCTCTCTCTCTCTCTCTCTCTCTCTCTCTCTCTCTCTCTCTCTCTCTCTCTGCAGCGTAATGTTAATTACCTGTCCCTCCCTACAGCGTAAGGTTAATTTCATCTCTCTCTCAAAATCTCGCTTTCCTCATGAAATAATAATAATAATAATAATAATAATAATAATGATTTTTGTATGGTCTGTATCCCCCTTTTCTTAAGAATCTCATAAAAGGATAACCTTCTCTGATTGACCTAGTGTAGCTAGGTCAATCAGTACGAAACGGTGTGTTTTGAGGGACACCTAACTTCAACCACTGTTTGCTTTTGGTACATAATGTGACTAGGTCAATTGGTGCGAAACGGCCTGATAGCGGTTTAGTACGTAGTGTAGCTAGGTCAATCAGTACGAAACAGTATATTTTGAGGGACATTTAATTTCAACCACTGCTCACTTTTAGTTCATAATGTGTTTAAATTAATATTTATCTTTATTATTGTGAAAGAACGTTCAAGTGATGATGGAAATCGAGAAGTTTTTGCTGCTTACTGTGCACCATGGTCGCAGAGAAGGTTAAAATAGTCCACGAGTCAGGATAAAGGTCAATAGAAAAGTTGTTTTGTGAACATTGTGGTTATGTATTTTCTCTAGCCCATAAATGTAGTGTACATCGATGGCAAAATGACACTGTACTAAATGATCATTGGAAATCTAGTGTTACTTTACAACGTTGTCAACCTTGTATATATGTTTATCTTTGATCTTTTTATAAATGAAAAGGAAGGGACAAGCCCTAATTCTTCCTCTTTATTTTAAGTGAGTGGGGCTTATTAACAATGTTAATATCGAAACCTAGTGTTGACTTCTTTTTCAAAAATTCTTTAACTCTCTCTCTCTCTTTCTTTCGCTCTCTATCTCTCTATTTCACACACACACACACACACACACACACACACACACATTGATAGGCAGACATATTCCTCATGTTACAACGTATGACGTCATACCGCATTTCCATTCGAGTATAGACCGTCACCTCATGCTACACTGTTACAAAACATATGAACCAACATGGCACATATGTTAAAGTCCCGTAGACTCCAAAAATCATTTTTTTACCCTATTTAACATGGGCATCCGTTCGTCACCCTATAGTATTAACATTAGTAAAAGTGATAGAGTGATAGCTTGCTATTTACGACATATTCAAATAAAGAAGTCGTGATTGCTTAAATATATTTTGTGTTTACTACTAGACCAAATGCAAAACTGTAATGAATGGTTAGTTTTATTGTACGGCTTATTTTTGTAGTGCTGCAATAGTTCAGAATTAATAAAATTTGTGCATTGTCAGATTTGATATTGGGACTTTTTAAACAAAATTCAGATCCCAATAAATTTTTGTGTTTCCTGTTCAAATATAAGTTATTTTATGACGAGATAAACAAACAGTGCAATTTCATCAGGACTTTAAATAATAAAAAATATGTCTACTTTGTACAGATTGTTTTTACTTATTGATTATTGAATTTTAAGACCTAATTTGTTTTAATTGATGCATGTATTATGAATCCTGCATTCTTAGGGATAATACAAGATGTAACATGTGTTCTGACGGACGATAAAATCCGAGGAGAGACCAAGTATTAGGGCCGGAATTGTATGTGACTCCTCTTATTGGGAAGATAACTGGCTACGATCCCTGATTGCCAGATTACCTGCAGACACTTCGAAAATGCCAGGGGACATCATCTCACGATAAAATGCACAGTTAAGACAGCTCAAGAGCAGGTGCTTACACATGTTAAAGCGAACAGCGGCTTTGACAGAGACGACATTTACGATTAGCGTGGGGAAGGTACGCTTTGCAGCTAAGTATATAACCCGGATATAACAGGTTAAGTGAGCAAGAATATGTAACTACTTATTCAGTTTAAGCTTGTGGATTTATTTATCTGATAACTAGTTAATTAGGTTTTAATTTAGTGACTGTTTCAGTCTCAGTGGAGCGTCCTGTTGTGTGAATATGTAGGAACAAACACAAGATATTCTCAACACTACTTTTATTATATATAGACAAAGCTATTAACTAAATGAAGGCCCAACACCAAGTGAACATAAAGGTGGGAGAGTATAAAATAAATGATGCACATCAAAAGCATTCTGTTACTAATTGGACTCTAATTAGACTGACCCTAGGTCTTACTAGCTTTAAAGCTGTCAACCTTTATCTGTGTCTCAAACTCCAATTACACATGGCTGTGCCTCATTAACTGATACTACACGTCCTGGCTGCACTAAGAGGCGCTAGATATATACTCAGGTTAAGATTTTTAATTTTGACCTTATAGTTCAAAATCTTGGTCTAGGATTTGTTAAAAATTCATTTTGTCTAGTATTGTTTTGAAAAAAATATGAATACCTGTTAAAAGTGGTTGAGTGAGCTAGGTTTTTTTAAAGAATAAAAATGGTGGGGGGTAGGGTCACATCTTGGTGAGCTAGGTTTTATTTTGAAAAACTTTTAAAGTAGTAATTGTACTCATAGACGATTGATTTTTACAAATTGTAAGAATGGTGGGAGGTCATATATTGGTGAGATAGTTTTTTATTTTTTATTTAAATGATTAAAACTGGTTCGAAGTAGTTTAGTAAACTAGGATGTACGTTATCTATCCACTAATGAACGTCAGAATGTCTCATTGGCAAATTATAAAACAAATAATATATATATATATATATATATATATATATATATATATATATATATATATATATATATATATATATATATAAATGATTTACTTTCATACATAGGTTCTACTATTTTCGGTATAAAATGTATAATTTATTAACTTTGTCGGTACCTCGGAATGGCAGACTAGATTTTCTATGTCAAATCAAAATGTCCAGATGACATGTTTTCCACTTTTATTACGCAACGCGTTTTCAGGTGTGTGGAGAGAGAGAGAGAGAGAGAGAGAGAGAGAGAGAGAGAGAGAGAGAGATTGGCAAATATTCGAATCGAAATGTGCTTCCTAGTAAGACGTTTTAAGATATACAGATGTGTCTCTACCTCATCTTACATTTTGTTATTTGGTGATGTGTAAAAAATAAATAAATAAAACTAAATAAACAAATAAATATGGGAAACACTCCAGCAAGAGACAATGAATGTCTCATGTCAGGCACAACGAATGACCTCCCTTACTCAAACATACAATACGTCTAAGAAAAAAAAAAAGAAAAAAAAAACAACAGAGCTAAGGGCTTTTTGAACGGCATTACCTGCAGTCCAACGAGGCGTAGAAAGGATCTATTTTTAGTACTGCATAATACAATCAATATTAAAGACATAAGTTATAAATATATACATCGAGAATAGAGTCACCTGATTTTCTTCTCGTTCAGTCATGTTGAAGACGGTTACAATATATGTATTTGTACAGGTCACACTGCAGTTCACATTCACAGGTAAGAATAAATAATATGCATGTACACAATGTAGCATCTCCATCATTCATAACTAGTCTCGGTTTTGTGTTTCGGGCCGAGACAACTGTGGAAATAGGGAGGGATGGGTAGTGGTGGTAGATACAAACATGCCGATCAGATTCGGTTATATGACTTAATATTTCAGAGGATTACCATATATGCTGGTCAAATCTTATGTGTGGTTAGTTTGAGAAGGTCGGGGGTGGGTTGGAGGCATGACTGGGACGTAGTTGGGTGTCTGTATGCGAGTCGGTTTATATATGTGAGGGATGGGTTAGAACAGTCGTAAAAACGTTCAATACGTTGTACTAATGCTGAATATCATAAAAGAACAGCAAAAATAAAAACTTTTGGCTAATACACACTATCATCCACACTACGCACCTGCAATAAAATCTCGATTATCCGAACTCGTCAAGGGGACAGAATGGTGCAGGTAATCGGAGGTTCGGATTATGGAGTATGTGTTTATGTATATGTAGAATAGTTTTAACGGACATAGTGATGATTCAGGTGAACAGAAAATTTGGATTATCGAAGTTGTATTGTTTGAGAGATACACTATTGCACAAGAAACCAAGTACCAAGATTCCACGACAACTTGTACATGTATCTTTTAACTAACACAAATTGTGTGTGCAGTCCCATCACAATTCCCATTATTAATTTTCTTACTTTTTCAATATATATCCTCTGTTATTTTACCAAATATAACCTTCATATAAGATGATTATGTGCATAAAATACAATTAAATCTGCCTTAAAGGTCGCCTTTATTAAGCAGTCACCTGCCTCAAACAATCACCTTTTATATATCCCTTTACATTTTTTATATTAGAAAAAACCTTCATTATGAAGACAACTCTCTCTGGAGGCTGCTTTTCTCACTCCCCACAGATGGCTTTTTCAGACAGATTTGGCTGTATATAGAAGTCTCTTGTGGTGGAAAGACCCAACCAGCAGATTTTCCCCTTCCTCCACATTTTTAGAACTTTACTTTAAATCGGCACCATAAAGTCATAATTGTGCTGTTAAACCATAATAATACATTTCCACAGATTCCTCGCTAAGAAGTAACGTTTTCATACAATATCCACTGCACTGCATTATAGCGTTGTTGTACAGTCCATCAAATGAATTTATTTTCTAGAACATCGCCATTATTGCCATACCACTTGTTTATTTACTATGGCGCCATAATTTCTAAAGTGCCCTTCGCGAGGTAATTTTGCAAGCCTTGTAAACAGCGTATGACTAGTTTCTAATGTGAGTACTTTGAAGCAGTTATCCATAATTTTAACATACGGACTCAACTGAGCTAGACCCCTGTTTCCAATAGGTGCAAACATTTGGTTTTCACACGTCTTTTGCTTCACATTGCCTTACAAGTTTTAAAGTCTGTTATAGAATTTCTGAAAATTTAATCTTAGTAAATCTTGGGAATAAATGCCAACATTCTATTTGCAGTAATTATTTATTCCATAAACCAGTATGACAGTCTAGGAGGATTTTATTCACCAGCAGAGTAAAAGGCTTACAGGAATAAAAATTGAGTCAGTCACCTTTTCGAATGAGCCTAATAGCGCTATCTACTTGGTTTAATGCCATTGTTGACGTAAGAGTAAAATTATGAACAGACTGGTTACTGTGAATAAGATTTCGCCAGTAACGTATCATTACAGGTTTAAAGAAAGTTGGCAAAACGAGAAATCGCCGATTATTTGCCTCTTTCAATTTATCTTTCAGCTTTTCACCCCGTTCTACCCACTCCCTTATTTATAACTGGTAAATTCGAAAAACCAAATCCCATCTGTATTTTCCTCAATTAGTCATGACTCCGCAAATCCCATCCCATCACCTAAATCTCCACCAAGTCGAATTTAAAGGAAAATACATGCAAATGAAGAGAGAAACGTATAACATTATAGATCTAATAGAACTAATTATTTGTATGCAAGAGAACACTGAGCGCAGGACAATGAAAATGTGTATTCAGTGATTGTCTAGGAAAGGAAATTATATTTTTTATTGTCTTATAACATTTTTGGCATGTAGTTCTTATTTAACACACATTGGGAAAAATAAATCAATATATACATGTAATTTAGAGAAAGTGTTAAACGATAGGAAACCGTCTAAGTACTCTTTTAGGCAAACTATAGGTACCGATTTGTCAGTGATACACTTCGTGCACATGTTGTTAACATTATGGTGACAGGATTTGAATTTGTGCCATTAGACCTATGACAAACGATAACAGTCTGTTGAATGAATAATTATTCATTCGGTGGGCAAAATAAAGAGCTCGTACTGAGCTAAGCGGACGAGACCTTACATTAGTAACTTCCAGTCATTAGATAAATAGAAACATACTACACGTTACTAAGGTTCAATCGAGCCCGTCAGTCATCTGTATATAATGCATTCCAATAACCCTTGTAGAAATGTAATAATCTCCCTTTATCTGACATTTTGGAGACATTTTGAGGAATTTATTTTTAAAGAAAGATTCCATGTAACTTGAATATTTAAAACCGAAATCTACCCAAACATTTTTTGTTTGGTAATTTTTAAATCTCTTCTATAAAGTTTTAGCATAATTCACTATATTATGATATATTAAATGCCCATTTAGTCTTACGTGGCTGATCTGACGTTCGATACGGATGTTCATTTTGTGTTTCCGTATCGCACCCCTAAAATTTCCGTAGCGTACTGGAACTATTTTTACCACTCAGAGAGTCATGTCCAAATTCAAGACATGTTTAGAAATGCCCCCTCGTTCAGAGAACTGTAACTACCTTTACCACTTGACAGAATGTTTGACGATGAGTTCTCAGATGAAGCTGATGTGCAAAGTGACACCAAATGTAACAGAGAGGGAAAGACAAAGTACTTTGCCGCTACGGTCGGAGATCTGAAATCTTATAGTGAAAGTAAAAACAAAATCCAAACACAGTAAGAAAGACTCAGGGAGTCATGTCCAAATTAAAGGCATGGTTAGAAATAATGGACAATGACAGTACTATGGCTACAGCATTATATCTTCAATTGAGTTTACTAGTAGCCGCAAAGTGCTGCATTCTCGGCGCAAAGACCTTAAACAAAAAGGTTTAGGAAATCGATATCGAATAAATTTTCTCCAGGGAGGGGGACCTGGAACTTTCTTTCGAGCCGGGATTTTTTTTTTTTCTTTCAACTTAATATAATTTATTTTTTCAATTAATATAATGCATATAGTATGTTTCTTTTCTGCTATAAATCAGAGTAATAATATTTTTTCAAAGCTATTTGAGAGCCGGACATTTTTTTTCCAAAAAATCCTCGCCCCGCCCCCCCCCCCCATGAAAAGTATATGATCGGTCCCTAAAACGTGCGTAAACTTCTGAACCTATTCGGAACTACCTCAGCTATTTATGCGAGACAAAAATATGCCTCGGATCTGTGTCGGCGCAGTAATTTACAGAAAAATCATACATTTTTTTCGCTGGAAATTTCTCCGCAAGAAAAGAAACAAAATCTATTCGGACCACCTGGGCTTTTTCTACAATTGGATTGACTGTAGGATTGACCGATAGCTTGCAAATGAAAGAAAATAGTTCGATCATTCGTAACTTCTCGGTCAATCCATTTTTCGTAAATAGCCGAAGTGATCCAAATGGCAGCTATGGACATAAACTTCATAAGTTTCGGTGTTTTTTTAAAACCGATCACTTCTATTTAGGCACTGTGGGATTGCGGTCTACACGCAAGATTTACTGACCTCCGAAATTGAAGAGCTTGAAAACGTGCAAAAACTGCGAACCTCCGAAACTGAATATTTGACAATGGAAGTGCGCCAATGAGTATGGGCAATTTAATTATTTTCAAAAACACATGTTAACACATTTTGTTACGAAGAATTTCACATATTTCAAAATCACAGTCGAGACATATATTAGATTAACTTTAGCAGGTTATCACAACAAAATACGTATGGAGCCAATTGTTTGGAACTTTTTTGTTAGACTCTCAACATACATACGTGTCTGCAAAGCTGGTTTGCGTAGGGATAATATCCAAAACTGGATGGTAAATCGCCAGATAGCAGAGGCGCTTACTTAGCGGCGACCGTGCAGAGTGCTATCGACATAAGTAGTTGAATGGGACGATATAGCGACTAACGGGAGTCCCATGTTAAAAAAGAGTCGAAAGTTTATAGCGACTATTGCGAATTTAACATGGGAAAATTTAGGGTCGAAAGTGTCCAGCGTCAAAAGTTTATAGCGACTAACGGGAATTTAACATTGACGGTACATCGTTACATTGTTAGACGTGGCTGACCTTAATTGAAGCTACATGGTTACATTGTTACAAGTGGTTGATCTAAGTATTTCTAGAGCCGTTGGCGATCGAGTGACTAACGGGGCCCTCCGTGTTAAATAGGGTCAAAAGTTTCTGGAGACAAATGGGAAATTAACATCAGGCCGCCATTTTGAAATGTATGTTTGTAACAGCATTAGGCGACGGTCTGCTCTCTAACTGAAATACGATATTACGTCATACGTTTTACACGCGGAGTCTGTCTGTTGGTTCTATTTATGAGTGAAAATGTGAGTTTGTTTGCACTCTAAATAAAATATCGTATTTTGTCTTTTGCTTGATAAATATAATGACTTTAAAAAGTTATCTACTATCCAGCACCTAGTTGTCTACTATCCAACACCCAGTTATCTACTATCCACCAACCAGTTATCTAATATCAACACCCGGTTATCTACTATCCTCCAATCAGTTCTCTACTACCAACACCTAGTTATCTACTATCCAGCACTCAATTTATTTAATATCTAGCACACATTTATTTACTAACCAGGTCCTCTTACCATCCTCATAATCCCCCTTATAAATAAAGTAAAACCCCTATCCTCCTATAACATCCCTACTTCCGTTTGCAGTGACAAGCGCCCACTCATCTGCTGACCCCACACAGTAAGATTTAAAAGAAGGGGTATAAAACAGAATTTAAATCTCTTATCAACAAAACTCACTTCTTTATCTCCCCTATAAACAAAACTAACATCTCTATCTCCCTTACCACCATATAAGCCCTCTTATAAATAAAGTAAAAAGCTCTATCCCTCCATCTATAATATTCCTACCATCGCTACTCTCCTATTTTAAGCAAAACTATCATCCCATTCACACTAAGTAAGATGTAAAAGAACTTGTAAAAGTAGAAATTTAAACCCTTATCGATAAAAAAAATACCTTCCCTATAACTTCCCTATGATCCCTATTATAAATAAAGTTAAAATCTCTACCCACTCTATAATGTTCCCAACCTAAGCTACTCTCCTTTTTTTTTTAAAGCAAAACTACCATCCCCTTACCACCCTCATAATCCTTACAGCCCTAGTAAAATTATCATACTTTTCTAGTTAACAAAAAAGACAAGAAAACAGAACAATATCGTTTAGCATTTTCTTGTTTAAAAACATCCAAATTATTAATAAAAATCTACTCCGCATGTTAGAAAGACATTGAATCTTCGTTTTGTTAAAGAAAAAAAAAACATGTTTAAATTGTCACCTTAAAGTCCCATTCATCAATAATTGTTTGTTATGAAAATAATAATAAATACAGAGTTTGAAAGTACTGTAAATTATTGAGCTTTCTGTAAAATTGAATGTATTTAATTACGGTTAGTTTATTAAATTTGCCCTGAAATTGATTAGGAAGTGGAGTGTTTGTGTTTGTATTCGGTAAGTAGGGTGTAAGTAAAGGGTTCACTTACAGGTCCAAATAGTATGTTCCATTTGATAAATAAAGAAAAATCCACTCGCCTGCGACTGCAGTTTAAATCCATTCATATGTACCATACATTTAAAAAAAAATAATCCAAGCTAAAGAGTAAATCACCATTTCAGAGATGCAGACAGACTGATGATGTAAATGCACAGTATCTATTAACCCCAAATGCCTTAATTAAATTTTTTAAATATAAATATAATTTCAATGTGAATATAAAGGGGATTTGTAATAAATACAAAACCACATAAGTGCTTTATTCCGAGTCGGGGGAAAGAACTTTTTTTATACGGCGTAGGAATATATGTCTCGGCCTGACGGCCTCAACGTATTCATACGCCGTATGAAACCCATTCTTTCAGCCGACTCGGAACAAAACATTTATGTAGTTTTGTATATTTACTGTATGTAGAGATATTTGATACAAAACTGTTGCTGCATGCAGATTCTGTAGGGAAAACAAGCATTGCCCTCCAACTTGGAAAACAAGGAAAACAACTCTCACTGAAATTACAACATGGCAGTAAAGGGAAACAACTCTTACTGAAATTACCTTCTCTGAAAGGGATCTTTATAGACATGACAATGTTGTCAGGTAGGGAGGAAGTGGTTATGTGCATTGATGTAACGTAATATTGTCGCCCAACGTTCTCAACTTTATTCCATTTTTTTTACAAGGATGAAAATGAGCAAGTATCATGTATACAGCTAAATTCGTTTGTCCCTGTGTACGTGAATAAATAATGCATGCGTACATATACGAGTAAATAAATTTTGCTTTGTCTCATATTATCAGGGATACTTAAAGCTTGCTTTTTCGTGTCGTCAGTGTGAGTACAAAGATTAAAATATAACTCCTGTCATGGATTTTGAAAAAAGTATCAAAGTTTATGTACTTTTCCCATCATTGATAGTCATTTCGCTGTCTGAGTGTGCTCTCTAAAATCTAACACAAAGAGTTTGTATTATTAATTTAATACGTTTACAACAGTTATTTTGTTCCTGCGTATTTACATCAGTGTATCCTAACTTGAATTTTTTTGTTTCTTTCTGACGATTCCAACTCCTGTTCAGTCACCTGATGTAGAAAGAGGTGTTGCCACGAGGGACGTCGTAGTCCCCGAAACCCTTGAATATCTGTTACTTTAATTGGTTGAAAAAGATTTTAAAAAAGAGTAAACTTCACATTGTTACCATTGTTCAGCAAGGAAAATCATATTTGTGGAGTCCCTCTCACATTTGTGCTTTAACTATTACTGTTGCGAAAACAGTAGAGATGATCGTACAAGATCAGGTCCACCCTTTTATCGATATATCAATACAGCCAGCCTGCAAATCAAAAACAAGTTGTTACAAAGAGTGGAATCGACGTTGAAAAGAAAAATGACTTTAATTTTTTTTCTCACAATTTTATGTATTTTATGTGTGTGTCGGTCCCATAGCTTAGTTTTTGTGTGTCTCTCTGTCTGATTACAAAGTGTTCTCCATCCAGTATATGGAGAAATCAGAATTAAAAGACCAAGCAGGAGGAAAAGTCTGCATGGATTCGACTTGCGCATCAAAACATTTTGATGGGGAGGTAGCTTGTATAGAGGTTTTATTGTGATGTGGATGAAGTAGAGTGAGTATCTGAGAAAGTTTAGTGTTATGCTGCTTTGCTGAAGATTTGAACATTTATTATTTTGGGTCAATGAGGATTTACTACTGCTTGTAACTATATAATGATTTGTGATACCATTTTGTCCGAAGAAGAGCTCCTCACATCGTAATTAGAGTTCACAATCAACTATTTTTTTTCGTAATCCTCCTTTATAAAATGTTTAGCACAATATTTGTAAAACATTAGCTGATAAAATGAGACCTTCATGCCTTGGGAACACGGCATACTCTTTTAATTATTCTGTACTTTTCTTTTAAAGCGCCGAGTATATTATAAAACCCTCCGCCTATGCGTCTGTACATCCGTCCGTCTGTATGACATTTTATGATTTTAACTTCTCTTAAACCGGTGAGCTGAAATCCACTAAACTTAATATTATGCTGGTTCTCATGGTAAACATGTGCAAGAGGGGTATTATAATTTACTCCCTCTCCTGGGAGGGGGTCAAGGGTCCAGTATACTAAAGAAAATCAATAACAGTGACAATTTTCTATGTTTTATAGAATTAATATATACTGTCATGGCAGAAAGACACAACATATGTAATAACTTTAAGGACACGACCCTTGGGTTACATTCTAGGGTGGGTAGAATCATAGGAAGAAAGAAAAGAGGATCTCAAATTATTATTTTTCAAATTAGGCAATATAGGAAAGTGTTGGAATTTGCGATGGTTAGCAGTGAGGATTGCTCGACCTGGTTTATTTTTTGTGTCGAAGTTTAGCGTTGCGTTTTCAATTACCACACCCATCAATAATAAAACCTTTCCAATTACCGCACCCATGAATAATGAAACCTTTCCAATTACCGCACCCATGAGTAATGAAACCTTCCAAGTACCACAGCCATGAATAATGACACCTTCGATCGTGATCAGAAAATGACGTATTGCTGGTAATGATAGAAATATGCATGAAATCTGGATGTTAATGAAAACTGTTCACACTTCAGATGGTGCCTGTACAATGCCCAGAGACTTTCGAAATTCTGATTGGGTTGACAACAGACATGGTAACATCACTTTCACCACATGGAAAATGACAGGTTGGGGTTTCAAATCCGTGAGCGGTACCCTCATAGATGAGTGGGAGATCGTGGATAACGTCAACTTCGAATCCAATGGCTACCTTGCGTTAAGGTTAGTGACGTGCTATCACTTAGCTTAATGACACGTATGTACCTACGTAACTGCCTACTTATTTACATACTCAAATACCTCATTAAACTTTTTAAAGTACCCACAGTCTCTGTCTTTGTTTCATTGTTCGCACAAAGACAAACTAAAACGTTAATGATTGATAAAGATTAAAATACAATAGATAAAAAAAAATAGCATTTGTCTCTCTTGTAACAAAAGTCATTCATATCGAAGCAAATTGATCTAAGTCAATTCATAGAAAATCATTTGGTTTGTAGGGTTTAAAATATCTATATCCATCTATCTCATATATATATATATATATATATATATATATATATATTATTTTGTTTCATTTTTACAAAGAAAAATAAATACTTTGACTCCTTTTGCCTTATACATGTGTATGTTATTATCTATGGTAATAACATATGTTTCAACGTAAAAATATAGCTTTTCTTTTGTTACTAGGGGGCAAGAGATGGTATCTGGGTTAATATGAAAATTAAGAAAATAGCATTTTCCCGATTTTAAAATATGTGAATATTTGATTTGCTGTGTGATCTTTAACATCAATTGAGTAATAACTTAAACAATTGGTTTGTTTTCTTGCAGGTCCCTTTCTAATTTTAACGAACAAAACAAAACATGGTACAGCTACGTTTGTTTGAATTTCACGAAACTGACAGATTTTTCATATATGTATTACCATATACACGGTAGGTACATACTTTCACTATATTTTTACAATATATACGGTAGGTATATACTTTCACTATATATATATTAACATATATAAGGTAGGTACATATATTGACTATATGTATTACCATATACACGGTAGGTACATACATTCACTATATGTATTACCATATACACGGTAGTTACATACTTTCACTATATGTATTACCATATACACGGTAGTTACATACTTTCGATGTATATATATATATATATATATATATATATATATATATATATATATATATATATATATATATATATATATATATATATATATATATATATATCAAGCTTATGCGCTCTCTCGTCGTGTCCATATTCCTATATGCATGTGAGACATGGACCCTAACAGCAGAATTAGAGAGAA